>SCDY01001610.1:0-39005 GCA_004143825.1 Drosophila micromelanica
ATTTTTAATCGATTTTATCTGGCTCAAATAGTATAAAAAACATTACTTCAACTGATTTTGAGGGGGTCAAATTTTTTGGTCAAAAATCATGCCAAAATTGACAAAAATTTTGACATGTAAAGCTCTCGGATCCATAGCTCCCACAATTCAATCTCACATAACTTCGTCAAAAATTAACGGATTTTCGTGTCTGATGGCATTTTGATCATGATTTGTTCTCTAGATTAAATTTTTTTATATTAAATTTAAATAAAACCATGTAAGCTCGCGGATCTGTAGCTCCTATTTTGGTCATAATTGGTGTTTGGAGCTTGGTTATTGCACGACGTGTTTTAATTATTTTGAGAATTACTGGAATTACTTGAATGTCAATATTCGCATTTACTGATATGATATATTACCTTACAAAACCTTTGGAGAATTCTCCCATTAAGAACTTGTGAGCTTATAGCTCGAGTCATAAAAACCAAAAACTCAACGGAATTAATGACTGTTCTGAGGGCAAATGAACATCACGTAATGATAATAAATTATGGGCAGGCATGTTTAGTATTTAGTTTAGTATTTTGCCTTTGGTGCTTATATTTACGAGTAAGTTAGTTATTCGCAAGTTTGCGCAATCAAAATATTGGAACTAACTCAGCACAATTGTAAACTAGTTCAAGTTGGTTATTTTTGGTTCATTTTGGTTTAGGTTCGGTTTGATTTGGTTCGATTTGAAAGCGATTGTTGTTGATTTTTAAGGTTTATTTTTTGTCACTTCCGTTAGTTCGCTCGCAACTGGCATTGTTATTATTGTTGTTTGTCCATTCGATAAACGAATGCAAAATATTCGCCATTTAGTCACATACAACAAATTGCTACTCATTGTGGCAACGTCATGGCCCAAAAGTCACGTCTGCCGCACGGCTCTTTAAAAACCACACACAAAAACCGAAATATATGTAAATTGGAAGAAACAGCAATATATGTACCTAAATATAGAGAGCTACAACATGTGAAAAAGTTGCACTCGTGTCTGGTTCAGCGAACTGTTCGAACAATTTTGAAAGTTCTGAAAGTTCTGCTTAAAAGTTTTTAACAGCTCCTAAAGTTTGAGCTGATCCTTTGTTTAGGGATAATAGCTATAAGCAGGAATTGAATATTCAGGAAAATTTAAAAAAATCATATTTCTATTGTTTCTAGCAAGCTGTTAAGCTAAGCAATTTTAAGCTTCAATTTTACAATTTGGCACAATGAAAAAAGGTTTTTTTTGTTAATTTACCATACTTGAAATTAAGTTTGTTAACAACCTGAAAGCTTGTTCATCGAAAAACTAGTTTATTAAAATTTCAATAATATATTTCTATTGCGTTTAATTTGTTGAAATGTGATTTGGTTCCTTAATCTTAAAAATACATTTTTTTCTTGAATCCGTTGCAACTGAAATTCAATATCATTGGAAACTAAAACTGTCAACTAAAATAAATAAATGAAGAATGTCGCAAGAATCAATGATAAAACTGGCGCAATGCAGATAAAGATACAGATATAGTAACACATACAGTCGCGTATGTCAGATGAAGATACAGCTAAAGAAGCAGATACAGCGACGAATGTGTTGACTGAATCGGATGCCTGGTAAATTAAGCGCAAAATGCGGCCTAATTTGAAGCTGGCAAAGCACACAATATAAATGAAAAAAAAAAAAAAAATACAAAATAAAAAAAATAAAAAAGAACATGAAGAAAACAATTAACCAGACAAGCGAGGCCCAAAGCAACAAATGCAAATGCGAATGGGGATTTGGGTTTGGTTTTCGACTTGGATTTGGGATTTGGGCTTGGGATACACAGTCGCAATCCGAATTGGAATAGCGAATTGGGCTCGGTTCCGTTTGTCGTTCAGGTCTGGTCTGATCTGGTCTGGTCTGGTCTGGTTTTCTGGTTTTTGGGCGTGGGCTGTTCCATGGCAATTAAATGCACGACCGCAAAAGACAAAGGCCATGGCCGCAGATGTGTATCGCAGATAAGTCCAATGGCACGTGTCAAGTTGGCCCAAAGAAACAGTCAGCAGCAGCAGCAACAACAACAACAAAAATTGAAACAGACACAGCAGCAAGTTCCAAAGACCGTTGCAGACGCACTTGAAAAATCCAAATGCCGCTGATTACAATTTGTTTTGCACACACGCCCATTACCGGAAAGGGGTTGGGGGGAGTAGCTGAGGGGAAGCGGCTGAGCTTTTCAATTAAATGCAACCCTGGCACGGCCGCTAACTGGCCGCCTCGCAATGCAATCGAGACGCAGCGTATGCGTTACGCATGGTTAATAAAATTGAACCCGACTCGAATTTGCATGAATTTAACAATTCAGCTAATGTGGCTAATTATGCGTGGGAGCCAAAGAGCGAGAGAGAGAATGGGAGAGAGAAATAGAGTGGGAGTATAAAAAGAGAAATAGACAACGGAGGCGTAAATAGGAATAGGATAGAAGGTGATAAGGAGAGACGAGAAGAAGCAAGATCAAGTGGAGTTACAGATTTAAGGAAGAGTAAGAGAAAAAACGGATATCCCGTGGAGAGAAAAGAGAGATATATAGACAAAGAAGAGAAAGCGACATAGATGCAGAGTGAAAAATAGAAGAGAATGAGAGTAGAGAAACAGAAAGCGACTCAAGGAAGAGAAACTAGAAACTAGAGAAGAGAGCAAGTTGAGGATGGTGAAGAGACCGATTAAAGTGTAAAGAGGTAGAGTAGAGAGTAGAAGCTATCAGTGGAAAATAAAGAGATAGAGAGGGGAGAGAGAGAAAAAGAGAAAATAAAGAAAACAAAGTATATAGTTAGCTAATAGATCAAAAGATTGAAGAGGAAGAAGGTGCGAAAAAGCTTAGAGCGAGTGAGAGATAGAAAGAAAGAGAAAGTCTATAGACTAATAGTACCGATCAATTAAATTGGTGATCCAGGGAAAGTAAGTTACAGTAAAATAGAGAAAATGTATTGAAAGCCCTTCGTGTAAGTTTGAAGCGGAAACTCAAACAGCAAAAAAAAATTGTTGTTTAATGAATAGCAGAAAATATAAATGAAGAATATAATTGCAATTAAAAAATTATATGAACCAGTTCTCATTAAAAAAGGTAACTGGACAACTCTCTAGCGGCTGGAAGCTGGCCAGCAATGGGAACAAGTTAAGATCAGATCGGCCATATGCAGAGTCAAGAAATGCAGTTTATGCGTGCCCCACAGCCAAAAATAGAGCGAAAAATCAACAAGACGCTGCCGGAAATGTGCCATCAAACGCGAAAAGGAGAAAAACACAAAAAAACTAAAATGATAATAATAACGTGAGGAAAGGCAAATAAATGAAGTAGAAAACAAAAAAGCAGACAGCGAGATGACTTTGAAGTAGACATCGGAAATGGCAAACGCCACTTGGTTTGGGCGCATGAATCAATTAAATAGACTTACACGTATGCATCATATATAAAACTATATATCTTACGCCATATATCGCATGCATTTATGGGCAGATGTCTGCGACTCGCTTTCAAGTGCTGACAGCCAGTTGAACTGCTCGGTGAACCGATTGCGGAAGTATTTTGGACACAAATCAATTGCCAAGACAAGCCCCCCAGTTGCCAATTGCTCAACGCAACGATTGGCTGTATCTGACGCTAGCAGATATCCTGTAAGCTATGTATCGATTTTTGTGTCTCTAACTCTAACTGATTTTTACCAATTCAAATCGATATTTATCGAATTTGGAGGAGTTACTCATAGAAATATTTCGCTTACATCGCAGCAGATATCCTGAAAACAAAACAACGATTTTTGTGTCTCTAAATCTAATTGATGTATATAAACTCAAATCGATATTTATCGATTTCGAAAGAGTTACTCATACAAATATATCGCTAAGATCGCCTCCATTATACCCGATTTTCATTTTCTGCAGAGTAGCCAAAATGTAATGAATGAACAAGAATGAACAAAATAAAGATAGTGTATTTGAGCACTTTGGAAAGTTCTTTGCTCGCAAATTGCTCAACAACATCGCCTCCCAGACAAGCGCTGACAAAGTGAGGGTGACTTTTGATGTAGTCTTTAATACATACATACGTATATATGTATGTATAGATATGTGTGTATATATGAAGTCGCTTAATATTTAGTTGAATGTTGTAAGTGTAGCATGAATCATGCATTTGTATGATGAACTGTTGGGACTATACTCGGCTGGACTGAGGCGCTCAGACACATCGAGGGTGAAGCGCCCCCAAGTCCGACCAAGTCCGTTCAGTCCGTTGGGTTTTGGGACTCGAGCAGGTCACCCCTCAAGTCGCTAGTTTTTGCCTCCCACTTCAATGTTATTACAGTCATTAGAAACATACATAAATATATATATATATATATATATATATATAAATATATTTTTATATATACCTATATATATATACGTCATGTAAGCGAACAGTCCTTATAATGCAAGTTCATATAATAATACACTTGGCGAAAACAAATTGGTTTCACAAGTTAAAACTCATGGAGAAAAAAATGTTGTTTGAGATTTTATACTAATTAACTAAATTATTTCTATATTGTTTTTTCATATTTTATTTTTTATATTTACTTTATTAGTTAATTATTGCTTTATGTGTCATACAGTATTTTTTAAATATTTACCTTTGTTCTTTTTTATTTCCCTATTCGAGAAATACGTAATTTAATTATTTTTTGTATCTTTATTTCATTTGCACACATTACTTTTTATTTTCTGTAAATTTCCTTTAAAAATCCAACATACTTTTAAGTTTGTGCAAACTCGCTGCATATTTTCTTCAAGTGTATGTTCGCCTTTCACTCAGTAATTACATTGCTTGTGTCAGAAACTGTCTAATGGCAAAAAGAAAAAAAATGAGAGCTCACTAAACATGCCCGAAATTTGCCTAAATTCATAATGACTCCGCACTTGAGTAAATTTCATGAAAATAAATGTAAGCTAAGTAGAACAATGAGATAAAGCACATAATTTCAGCGGAAATCTTTACAAGTACAGTATATTCTTATATATGTGCAAAATGTTTAGTGAGAACTACGTTTTTTATGTGAACCAGTTTTAAAAAATGTTTTGTTTCTAAAATTTGATTTATTACAAAAGAACTAGTTAATTTTTTTAAATCCAGTTTACAAAATTAACCCAAATTTTTAAACGTTTTTTTTTTAAAACCTATTGGGCTCTGACTTGAAACTCTGCTAAAATATTTATTTATTTATAATATAATAGTAAGAATAATTTTTTTGAACGTTATTAAAAATATAGTGTATTTTAGAACGTTTTTGATAGCTTTGAAAATCAATTAGAGTCAAAGCGTCTTATTGGCCAACAAAATTCATTGGATTGAGGCGCCCTGTTTGAGAGGAAAATCGAGGGGAAAGTCTGATTAAATGATATAACTGTAGCTGGGTTGTTTGACTAATACTTACTTCTTCGTCACAGTACATGTTAAAAAGAAAAGCTAAATATCACAGAAAATTTTTAAGAAACTTGCTTTTTATAGAATTTTTATTTTTTTTTAAAACAAAAATTAGATGAGATCGCTGGAACTGTAAAAACTGACTGCAAAAATGAAAATAAAAGTTAACTAAGCTGTTCGGTTTATTTTTGGGTATTTCTAAACATATTAACACATAGATCCAATAAACTGAATTAAATAAAATTAACGCAATGCAGTGCAACATAAATTATGTGCAATGTGCTATGCACAATAAAAATTACTAAACGATGATTAATTATTGCACGCTCGACTAGGTAATGCCCTGTAATGTAGTACTCAGAGGGTAGATATATCTAAATTCCAGTTCTTCCTTACAAAAAGTTAGAAGTGCATACAAAAATAAAATTTATTCTCTCTTTAAAATTTTATTTTTAATTTATGATATTTATCTTATAATATCTGAAAGCAATGGCGAATTATGTTAATTATAATTTTTGATTTTAAATAAACCTTGTAAAATTTATTTTCCCTGTGTTCTCACGCCAATTAAGCTGACTGTTGTGAGTTTTCTGTCAATAAAAAAAAAAATCTGCAAATATTCCAAATGAATATTAAAAATATGATTTTAATTTACACTTCATTTTAATATACCCACCAAATGCACTGTGCGGGGTGCCACTACAAAAAAAAAGAAGAAGAAAAGCAGGCGAAACAAAAGAAAAACTATAAACAATACAAACTGCAGTGGGAAGATGGTCCGTCCTCTGTTTGCCTAATTGAAATTTATTGAGTGCGCATTGCAATTGTTGTTGTACTTCGATATAGAGAGGGGGGAGGGAGGGAGGGGCCTACCGGGCATCTGGCCCTAACTGCGGCTGCCTATTGCAGCCGCCGCAGCGTCTGTGCGAGTTGTGAATGTTATGATTACAGGATATTGCCCCTTGACTTTATTATTTCTGATTTGCCTATCCGCATACTGCTGCCCTCCCCACCCTGCCCCTTTGTTCCCTTCCCTTCCCCTCCCTTTCCCGCATTTTCCATTAGCTTTGCTTTGAAGGCCGCCTCTTGCGATTGTTTTGTGGGCGCCATTTGAGAACTTAATACCGTTTTAATCGAGCATTCAATCCCAGCCCCTACCTAGCTCCCGTCGAGGGTCAAATGGGTGTGGTTCAGGCGGCACTCGAGCAACTTTTTAATGATCGCAGCCATTGCAAAACTCTATAGTAAGCGCGTGAATCAAGTGTGTGGCAGGTTAAAGTGTCAGTGTGACCAAATGTATAGAAAAAGCTGTACAAGTTTTATATGAATGCCAGTATTATAATTGCCATTTAATTGCCACTCTTTTCAGAGCTCTTTTTTTTCTGCATATAGACACTTTTTAAATAAATTAACTGTTATTCAACATACTATAGAAATGAATGTTCATCATATGAATATCTTATTAAATAATAGTCAATCATCAATCATTGCCAGGCATGATTGACACATTCAGTGGCTCAAAGTTCGGAAATTATTTTGTTGACTGGCTGACAATCAATCCACAGTACAAAAGCAGTGTCAGTGTGACCAGTCCAACGTTTGATTGACACCTGTAAAGGTTTTTAGATTGAGAGAAAATCGTAAATATTTGATATACATACATAATATATAGTGTCATATAGTGCATAAATCTCATTGCCAGTGTGACCAGTCAAATGTCTGATGGTGACCTGAAAATAACTTTACCCGTATTAGTGCAACTGACAGCTACTTTTGTGGTTCACCTTTGCAGATACGGTCGCAATCGTAAACACGTAAGTCCCGAGAATGTCATCGCTAATTGCCAGTGTGGCCAGATTGATTGGCACCTGCTGTGCGGCCGGAATAAAATGTTGAAACTTGTAGCTGTATATTAGCGCATCTGTCAGTTAGCATTTGCCTCTATGCCTTTTTGTTTTTCTGTTCTTTCTGCCAATCAGGCAAGCTGACAGCTCTGTCTAGTGTGAGTGCCTAAGGGTGTGTGTGTGTGCGTGTGTGTGAATGAACTTGAGTCAAATGAATAATTCGTGTATTCACTAGAGAAACAAGCAATAATATATTATGAATTATTTATGAATGAAAAGCAAAAAAATACTCATGTTCGTTTAATTACTAATAGCACTTTAGTTAGGTGCATTTATGATAACAAATTTTTGAGTGCATATAAAATACGTTTCGGTGGTCAAAAATGATGTTTTCTGTTTTGAATGAATAACGTTCAAGTGCATTCATTTGAATTTCTAGTTCAAAATGAATATGTAAATGCTGCTCAATTGTTTGTCTAGGCAAATGTCTAATGTCAATAGCGCTGAACAGCAGCTCATTCATACACACACACACACCCACACACACACACACACACACACACACACACACACACACACACACAGACATAAAACCACTCACGCACTCGCATTGAATACTCGCTGGCTTGATCACAACATTTGGTTGCGTCTGTCCGTAGGGTGTGAATTCATTTGTAGTTTTAATTATTAGTTTCTGGTTGTCAATGGGGTGCGGGATGGGTGTGGAATGGCATTGATAAAGACGAGGGGGAATGGGAATGAGAATTAAAAGGCGAGCTCAGGAAATGCGTGCCATGTACTCATAATCATCGAATTCAGAGCTCACGGGGTGACTTTCGGTCTATTTACGTTCGGATCGAGGTCGCTCGTCCAACCCTGCACTTGAGCACATCCTCCTCCACAACGTTGACCTTGATGCGTGGAATAGCGAAAGCCTCAAAGCTAACGGTAACTCAATCAACTGCCCAAGCACAGCTCAGCCGGAAAATGGAAAGGAAACGACAGCATCAATTGCCAGAAAACCGAGCTGAACAATAAAATTAGTCCAGAGACAATCATAGAATGCTTTTTCTGATCAATTGATAAACTATTCGGAGATCTTGACATAAAGAAAATCGGTTGTGGGTTTGCGTAGCTTTAAAAGTAGATAGTAATAATTATTTTTTAAATGGAAATCAAGGTTAAATTTATATATATATTTTCAGATCAATTAAATAAAGGGGTAAAATATAAATTTGAAATTCTTATATAAAAATCTTAATAAAATGTTGGTAGAATTACTACTAATTTTTTTTTTTTTTTTGATGAAGTATGCTCCAAAAGAGGGCTTCATCTCTGCGGGCAGCTGAGTTAATGCACATTTCGCAATTTTACATTTCAAGGATTCGCAGTTTATTAATACAAATTCTGCTGGCTGTCAAGTGCACGTCTGTTCGTATATTTATATATATGTTTAAATATATATAGGTATATTGTTGCCGTAGGGCAATTATATGCGTCTTGCTCTTCGCCCCTCCGCCTGTCTGTTCGTATAATTTATGACTCCCTGGTGCATAGTTGTGCTACGTTCAGCACCCTTCGAGCGTTTCGTTTGCTGTTGCATCCACGCGAACCTCGTTACAAGTTACATGTGCAACCAGACAGGGGAGGGGTCAGGGAGGGGGGCATGCCCCCTTGCCCGCTGCTTCCCTGAAGCATGTAACTAGACGGTAAACAAACGTTTAGCATAGAAATGGCCGGATACTTGGCGCTGGTACCTTAGCCACAGCAGTTTCTAGACGGGTGGGGTAAACGGGAAGGTGAGGATTGGGCCTTAAACTGTTTGCATAAACATTTTATTCTTTGGACCGCGTGCACA
Source organism: Drosophila micromelanica (assembly GCA_004143825.1). Classification (NCBI taxonomy): domain Eukaryota; kingdom Metazoa; phylum Arthropoda; class Insecta; order Diptera; family Drosophilidae; genus Drosophila; species Drosophila micromelanica. The sequence goes on from SCDY01001610.1 coordinate 9,153, forward strand.
TTACTGTACCGAGGACTACGTGACGAAGTGCACTGGAAGATGTTGCCGCAAGGAAATTGAATTTGCGGCAAGCTTGCGAGCCCAGACAAAACGGGAGAAACAGGAGTCGGAGCAGGAAAGAAAGAGAGAGGGAGACTTAGTTATAGTTACACTAATAGTTACAGTTACATTTATGCTTGTGGCAGTTGCGCTTTAATGAAATCAGCTTGTAATTCGCAACTCGTTAAAGCGCCAATTGAATTGAAATGCCTCACTCACTTTTTTTGCTTTTCCTTTATTTTTTTTGGTTTTGATTCATGTGGCATCATTTTAGGAGTTCCGTTAACAGCTCGGCCACGTGGCTCAGCAGCAGCATTTTATTGCTTCATTTTTATGGCCTAACCGTAAAAATAAGAAAGAAAAAAAAAACAAATGGTTTATGCGCGCTACTTGCGTGTGCTAGACTAGAAGATATCCTGCAAACAGCTTTCAAGTGCTTTTAAAAAGAAAAATAATCACAATTTTTATCTTGTGTTTGTATTTGCCTCAAAAATGCGTTCAATATATTATATGTCACGTGAAAAAACATAAGATTTATTTTCACACGGGTTTTATTGATTTCTATAATTACTACATTAGACTAGGAGACGACAACTATTAAAAATAGCCAAGTTATTACCAAGTATTAAGTACGTGATTAACAAAAATGATTTATTGTCGCACGTTATTCATGTGACAAACGTAAGCTGTCACATTTTACTCTAATAATTAACTCAAAAATTGGTTCATGTAATTTTTTTTTTTTTTAGAAATTTGCATTGTTTTGCAAAGCATCGTTCTGTGCGGTTACAGGGTATATAAGTAATGAGCTAAAAATTCTTTAAATCTAACGCTGCAAATCACAACGGGCGCATATTTCTCGCAATTTTCTGGGCTGCATTTTTAACACTTTTCTCTATAGTTTTTTTTTGTTGTTTCTTCCCCGCGTTTCCCAGGGGTGGCGACTGTGGCTGGAACGCAGCCAGAGGGCCAGGCTCGGCTCAGGCCTGTGCTTTGTCAGCCTCAGCACTTTGGGGTGGATGTTTACGTTACGCGGGGGGAGAGCGGAGTGGGTGGGTGGATTGGTTGCACTGTGAAACTGGACAAACTGTTGCCTGCCGCCGGCTGCTGGCATCGTGTTGCCATTATTGTTTATCGATTGCCATTCGATTGGGCAGGGAATGCCAATAACACAGCCTGTCAACGGTTCCCTTTTCGGTTTCTTCTATTTTTTGTTTTTCTTTTTTGTTTTGTTTCCTCATCGACAGGGTTGGTTTTGACATTCTTTGGGTTCTGTTGTCCTTTTATATCCTCGCTTTGGTTAACGTTTACTCATTAGTTAAGAGCTATTACAAAATCAAAAGCATTTAAATGAACCTAATTAAATATACTTCATTTAAGCAATTTCATTGCAAGCAACTAAACCGAATTAATTAAAACATTTGACAGATAGACAAATTATTGATGTTAAACAAGATAGATGTATCGTTAGTTAATAATAGTTACCTAGAAGAAAACTATTCCTACCTTCGTTGTGACGAAGATAAATGATCATCAAATATTTTAGGAATGACTTATAATTTCACACTTTTGTCCGAAAGTTCCTATATCGGCTGTATAACATATATATGTATATATATGTATATGTATACACATAATATTCCATGCCAGTTTTGCGTTCTGTACAGTTTGCTGAAGATATTCAAGAAAATGTTGTCTGTAGTCTTTCGGGTTTTTGTTAATTGTTTATAAAGGCCATTTAGACCCCTCTATGCGATTTTCATGAATTCATGTAATGCCTGCAGCTTTTCAGTATTTTCAGTAATGTGGGTGTGTTGTTAAAAAAGTTTTTTCTTTCTTTAGGTAAGCCGCTCTCACTCACTAGTTTTCTTTCCTTTCATTCCCTCTCTTTCTCTCTCTCTATCTCACACACTAGTTTTCTTTTTCTTTCTTTCTCTGTCTTTCCTCTCCTCTCTTTCTCTCTCTCTTCTCTCTCCTACTATCTCTTTCTTCCGCTCCCCTACTATCTCTTTCTCCTACTATCTCTCTCTTTCTTTCTCTCTCATTCTTTCTTTTTTTTTAAATTCGCAAAAAAGTAGAATATTTTTATTTCCGAAAATTATGGATTTATTTCAGTCGAAACGAACATTAACTAGTTTTGTGTGCTTTCAAAATTGCATAATTTGAATAAAGACAAAAGAGCAATATTTATTAAAACCAAAAATGTTCGTTTAATTCAAATGTCAAATGTCAGCATAAACCGAGCCCAAAAAGGAGGAACCACATGCACAGGGATTTAGTTTTGACAATGTTGCGAGAGCTGAGATAGGATAACAGAGGACATCAGCAGTGGGATTTACAATGTTTCATTTCATTTCATTTCTAAAAAGAGGGCTTTAAACTGACGCATATTGAGAAAGGACAACAGCATTTCTGAATGCCAACAGATGTGACACAGCCAAGAGGATGATGTTGTTGTTGTTGTTGTTCAGGTAGATGGGTGGGAAATGCGGAAAACTTGGAAAACGGCGAGACACCGTTTTCTGGTGTCAACCGGTGTATATAAAGGTTAATGCACCCACCCGCCATAACACCAAGGCCCGCCCCACCCGCAGCCACCACCGAATTGTGTGGAAGTCGCGACTTCTTCGGGTCGGACATAAAAATTGAAATGTTTGCGCTCTAATTTCGTTGCGAGCGGGGGTTAAATGCAGCAACAACAACAACAACAACAACAACAACAAGCGGCATTAATAGTGCTTAGAACAATTACAACAACGTGCAGCATTGATCTCTGCCAGGGTTGTCGCACACATTATTTATAATGACAGCAATAACAATTCCAGTGCATTCGCTCATGACATTAAATTAAGCTGATTGCCTGCTCTAACTTTATTCTCTGCTCTCCCCCTCCACCCCGTCCTCCCCTTCGTTTGCTCTCTTTCATTCTTTGGTTTTTCCCCTGTTCTTGACATTGTCTTTAACTTGGCGCTAACGCACAGTTTTCTCTCTGTTTGCCATAAAACCGGAAAATCTCAAGTATTTCTTGTGCTATTTGCACATTTAATTGATTGATAGATTGATTGATGTCAATATGCTTCAGATAATGGATGGTTTTTAAATAGACATTGAGTTTTTTTTTTTTTTGTTTTCTTTTAAGTTACTTAACATGTGGAAAAGCTTGAATGCTTTTTAACAGTGCATTTTAAATCCTATAGATATCAACCGTATTCATGATTAGTATCAGTAATTGGATGTTTGTTCTGAAAATGCTTCATTACATTTACATTAAGTACAATTCAATTCATAATTTATTATATTTATTATATTATAGTATTTTTATTTTTGTTTCAAGATATTCCTCTAAAAGTTTTTACCTCACATAAAAAATGCTTAAATTTCTATTTATACAAATAACTAACAATATATAATTAAAATATGAAATATTAAATTGTATTTCCTTCTCATTGCAGGTATGTTACTTGAAGGTCCTGTTTAAATTCCCCCACTTAGCTTCCCAAATCAGACAAGAACAATGCGGTAAGCTTAATGCTGAGATCACGGCCTCTGCAGTGTTCAAGAGCTCACAATAAAAACAGAAGTAGATGCAGATGCAGATGCAGATGCAGATGCGAAAAGCAGATGCAGTTACAGTTGGTGATGTAGATGTAGACACATATACTTGTGTGGCAGATACCACGTCTGGTTCCTATCAACACTCAGAGAAATGTAAATAACAATTTGTATACCCTAACTCAATTCAAGGTGGATAAAAGGGTATTATCGTTTTGTGCAAATGCGTGTAACAGGCAGAGGGAAGCATCTCCGACCTCATAAAGTAAAATATTTGAACTGAGTTGATTTAGCCACACCCGTTCGTCTGTCCGACTATATCATAAAATTGATTTAACATTATTTAAAAATAAAATATATGTACTAAACATTTATAGATTTGATTTCACTATATATATTATAATTTTTAAAGCACACAGTAAACAATTTTTCCAAGTGTATTTATGCATTTATGCACATGTCTTGTGGCCATAATTCAAGTTTATTGTCACGGGGCAACAAAAGACACTCAGTGCAACGTCAAGTGGTTTTGTGCAAAGTGTTGTGTGTGTGTATGAGTGTATGTGCAGCATTTACGAGTACTTGTATTCATACATATGAATATAAAGGAGACCAGCGTTGAGCATAACTGATTTCTGATGATGTTCTGGCCCTTAGCGTTGCACCAAAAAAAAATTTATTTGTTGTCAGCGTGTTTTCACTGTCAACTTTCAAGTCGTGACAAAAGCATAGATATTCATGACCTTAGCATATACATTAAAAATGCAAATAACATTAAAACAAACAAAAAACTAATGTGTTCAATTTATTGCAAACCCAAAAATTTCGCCAATCTTTCTCCTATCACTCTAATAACAGTAACAGCTTTTAAGATAACAAAATAAACCAAAAATGATTATAAAAAAAAAATATTCTAAAATATAAAATTGCTTTGCATGCAATTATCTTAACAAAGCGTTCCTAAAGGCAAACCAATGAAGTTAGAAATTCAACGCCCATTTTATGAGTGGGTGTGACAGAATGTTAGCCTGCCCAACTCTCTGTCCTTCTCTCTCTCTCTCTCTCTCTCTCTCTCTCTCTTGCTCGCCCTCGCTCTTTCTCTATTGTCTTTCTGCGGCTGGCGCAGCTGGCGACATTGCACTTGTTAGCCAACAGCTTCTAATCCCTCCCCTCACTTAATCACTCCAAACCTACTCTCTCTATCTCTCTCTTTTTCAGTTTCCATCTCTCTCTCACACACACACACACACACTTTTCGCTTTCATTCTGTTGCTGTGGCTTTCTGTGTGTATTTATGTTGTCTGCCTGATTTCCGCTTTTTAAATGCTTCTGCCTTCAACTGCAGTCTGTCCTTCAACTCGCACACACACACACACACACACACACGCACACCTCTTATTGGTGTGCGTCTGTGTGTGGAGATTATCAATGGGACGGCACCTGCGTCTCTCTGGCTAAAACAGATTTATTGCCATAGTTTGTGCATTGCAGTTAATTCTTTTTACGTTTACCTCTCTCTCTCTCTCTTTTGTTGCTATCTCGCTTTATACATTTGTCTGGCATTCAGGTGCTAAACGGTTTTTTCATATGCATGACAATGGGCCATAATCCAATGCGAAATTCGTGAGCGTCGCAGCGATTTCAAATTGCTCTTAACTTGGCTTAAATAAATGCTAGGCTATAACAGATAGTTATCTATATCTATATATCTAGATGTAACAGATAATTAAGTGAAATAAATTAAGAGTCATAAAGACATTAATTATGAATTTAAAATAAAAAGCTGGGAAATTTAACCAAATTTTGGTTCATGGTTATTGGTAGAGAAAGAAGGAGAGAGGGAGAGAAAGAGAGCGAGCGAGCGTTAAAGTGAGATAGCTTTAAAATTTTAACCGATAGCTGAAAGTGAAACCAAATCTGCTTAATTTAATTAAAATGATGCCCAAAAAAGAGTGCCGAATTAACTGTTTCACTTGCAAATTGGCCCAATTTGTGCATGATGCTAGATGATAACAGAGATGGTTTTTCAGGTAAAAAGCTGACTTTGGCAACTGAAGTTAAATGAAGTTGGAGGAAAACTAAAGAAAAACACAAAGCCAAGTAAATATGATTAATTGCATTTTGCAATTGAGCTGTTGAAATTGGCAGCGAAATGAAAACAAATTCTTTTGCACGAACGCAACCGCTTCGAACACCTCCCAGTTTGCACCCCTGTGCAGCTAAGCCCCCCCCCCCCCCTTGTGGGCGCTGTTGCTTAATTTCGTTTCTTTTTTTCTGTTCCATTGCGAGGGTTGTTTTCGCTTTTGCTGCTGATAAATTAAATTGAATTTCGTGCCTTGTGATGAAATCCGTTTAAACGCAACTTTTTGCTGTGTAGCGCCGGCAACTCCACCAACAACAACAACAACAAAAACAGAACCCCCTCGGAGCAGCCCCCTGCTCCTGCTCCATAATCATCATCATCATCAGCGTTGAGTGTTGTCGTTGTTATGGCAACAGCAGCTGCTGCTCCCCGCTTGCCGCTGCCCTCTCCACGCTCCATTTTCTGAGATTTTCGGGTGGTTTTCTTGATAATTCAAGTACATTGTTGCTTTCTCTTTCTTTTTTTGTATGATTTTTGTCGCTTCCCATCTCGCTTCTTGCTGCATTCCCATAGACAATTCCTGTGCTTAGCTATACTCTGCTCACATAGTGCTAAAGGGGTATATTGGTTTGCACAAGAATTTTATTTATATACCTCACAGTTTTAGAGCTAATAAATAAAAAAAAATATATATATAAACGAGACTCTAAAATTGTTTTTAAACTGTCTATGACCCACGATATCCAAGATGTGCCAGAATAAATATGGGTCATAGACAGTTTAAAAACAATTTTAGAGTCTCGTTTTCTTCTTTCACTGAGTACAGAGTATGGCGGAGCCGTAAGGAACCTTTTAGGCTATGCCTATTCTCTAATTTTTGCCCCCCCCTTTTTTTTTGCACTCTGAGCCACCCCGTTCCACGTCTTCTTCTTCTTCTTCTTCTTCATCAATCTGCTTTCGTGCCACAATCCTGCTGTGCTTTGACAGCTGTCACATTGCGTTCCTCTTATCTCAGTTGTTTCAACTCTTGTTGTTATTGTTGTTGTTGTTGTTCGTATCCAGACTTATTTCCGTTTGTGATTCCGTTTTGATTAATCGACAGCACGTCAAACAGATTCCTAACACTTTGCCCTGCTCGACAATTGTTGTTTCCCATGCCTATACCTCAAGCTTGATCCGATGAAATATGATTTAGCTATATATACCTGTTGATTGCATCTGATTATCTCTGCAAAGTGTGTTTGCGATACAAATAAGTTGACTCAAAATCTAGATTTCATTCTGGCTGGCTTCTGGCTTTAATGCAAATAGTAACATTAGATAACATTAAAATATTAAAAAACACTTCTAAGTGTTCATTTAGAGAAACATTTATAGTTAATGGGATGACTTAACTTTTTCACGCAAATTTTTGATAAATCGAAATTTTTTTGTACAATAATTATACATTTCTTGCTTAAAATTATTAAAAACATTTACAAAAAGGTAGCATACGTAAAAATAAGTGCTAAATAATAACTAATTTTCTCAATTCAATAATGTGTTGGAATCTTAGGATTGAAAAAATAGGGTCAGAAGAAATGGTTTGCAAAAGGCAAAACGAGGCTAAAGTCCTCAGTTTTGGAATTGTTAACTCAAGAAATCATTAAGAGATTTGCTTTCTGCATAAAATTCTTGTTTCTTTTCGCCAAGTCTGATATTTACTTTAACAATTTTTTTTTAATATCGTGATTTTCATAAAATTTTTTTCCATTGTCGCTTTAGCAAACAGATTTTCTAGCTGCTCCGATAGGGAGACAATGCATATGTCAATTGTTCAATAGTTTTGACACTTTGCAGCGTCCTCGGAGCATCATTATGATCAATAACATGATGATGATTGTAATCCGTTGCCGCTGCTTGAAGTCAAAAACAATATCGCTGGCATTTGGCCAAGTTGTCTGGCTTTGACAGTTGCCAACTTTGCTGGCAGGTTTGTTTTTTTTTTCTTTCATTTTTCTATTGAGTTTTTTTTTTTTTTGGTTTTTTGCTTGAATTGGCACTTGGCGAATAGACAAGTTGGCAACTCTGGCTGAAATGGCATTACGGCTCCTTTCATTTATAGACATTAGCGGTTCAATGGTTCACTGGAGTTACAGTTGGATTTGCCTCAAGCTGGTTCCAGCCATAAACAATGGGGCTCTCTGGCTGCACATTTCCGCTTTCACTGTTGCCAATTCCTGTTATTTGCTGCCACCGGCCGCCAGGTGTCGCCCCAATGCGCGGCCATTGTGCAACGGGGAAATTGCATTTGCCTACAGTTCGTTCTTCCATTATCCTTTTGTTCCAGTTTACTGCTGTTGTTGTTGTTGTTGTTGTCGTCTCGTTGCCTACATTTCCGTTACAGACAAATGGGCGTGGCTATGATATGCGCCCAGCTGATGCAACAGACACCTAACGAGCAGTGTGAGAAGCGATTAGAGAAGTGGCGCGTGCATTAAATCTCAACATCTCGCTCCCTTAGGCAACTGACTGAAAGGTGTTTCGAGTTGAGAGCAAACGAGGAGAATCAAACAAATAAGTACAACGAGAAGTGAAATGGAAAGATAGAAGAAGCAAAGCCGAAAATGAAGTGTTCATTGCTGGGACAAGTAATATTAAAGGCAACAAAAATAACCAACTGTCAAGTGCGGCGAAAGAAGCGATGTGAGAAGCACAACAAGAAGCAAAGCAAGCAGCTAAGTAAAAGCGGAAAGTAAACGTGGGGCAAAGGAAAGCAATGTGGAGCAGATATTAATGTGAAGTATAAGGAAAAGTGCATTGAAATACGAGTCAAAAGAATAAAGTGCATTTTTACTTTAATATCAGACAATCTTGACTTTGATGTTTCCTTTCTACTCGTTATACTTCTCCCTTATGCGGCATTTTGTGGCTTACAGTGTTCTCTCTCTTAATTTGCCGCAGTATTTGTTGCTTCTCCGTTCGCTTCTCTCTCATTGCTCGTTAGGCGATTAGACTTCAGTCTGGGCACAGGCATCTGTTGTGCGGTCCAAACTGCTTTTTCTCCACTACAGTCCAGTCAAAGCTAATTTTCCATGCAATTTCCCTCGTCAGGACCTGTTTGTCGCCACCATCCGTGCTGCCTGTGTCCCTTTAACCCCCTATTGCCCTTGTCATTTGGCTGCTGACATCCTTTTTGGTGTCCGTCGCTCGTTTTAATTGCATCAGTGACGCTTGATTTAATCACTTTGCTGGGATTCAATATTAAAAATTGACAGAGCAAATGCTACATAAACGGACAACCACACACACACACACACACACACAAATACACACACCAACACCCACACCCATACACACACACATACACACCAACACGCACACCTGCACAGGATAATCAATGAAAAGCTTTTTGAGTGCTTTGCAAGTGGGTCAGAGGCACAAAAATATATACACAAAAAAATCTAGCCAAATAAAAGACAAAGGGAACAGCAAACAAAGCTAAATGCTAGACCAACAGATACCCTGTTATAATTATAAAGGGCTTTAAAAACTTATTTTAAACCAAACTTTCGCGTTTGGATAATAGTTATTTTTTATTAGTTATTTTTTAATCAAGCTAAACATAAGTTGAATAATTTAAAAATAAAAACAGGTTTTAAATGCTGGTCAGGTTTTTTTGAATAGTATTTTTTTTAATGACAAATAAAAAGACGCGCATATAAACAATTTTTATCAAGCATTTATATATATAGAAGGCATTCCAATTCAATTTCAATTAAAAACTTGAATATATAAAATAGAATCAAAAAGAGAGTAGAGTAAAAATGTTAAATAATTATAATTATTTGTTTTTAACTTGTCTAATGCGTAGAATACATCAAACTCAGAATTTAAGCGTACACTTTTTATCAACAACTGTATTCATCTGGAAATGTTCGTTCTGCTTTTGTAAAATGTGAAGAAAACAAAAAAATGTTATGAAATTTCATATGTTGCTTTGCAGAGTATGAAAAAAAACGTTGCTGTTCTTGTTGTTGTTGCATCGATTGTTGTTGTTGTTGTTGTTGGGTTTTGCTTATGTATTCACAGGGACGAGCAAATATTTGCGACTTCTTCGAGCAGCCGCAACTACTTATGCACAAAAACACAACAGCAACAACAGCATGGACACAATAATAATCATCATCATCAAAATTCAAATTCCGGCAGCATTTTATTATATCCCCTGCCCTTAGCAACTCTCTCCCCCCCAACTTTTGACACCCTCACTTTTTCTCTTCGAACGTCGCTTTTTGTATTCGCCCCTCTTTCTCACTCGCTGTCTTGCTTTTTCTCACTGGCTTCCTTGCCCCCTGTGCAACATTGCGTATACATAACGGCAGTCGCCGGCAACGTCAGGAAGTTTGCCTTTTGTCTATATATGCACACATACATAAATGTATATAAATTTATTTGTGTGTGTGTATTTCTGCGTGTATCTTTGTGTGTGTATCTGCCGAAATCTATCGATTTTCTGTGCTCCTTTTGGAGCATTTTCACAACGTTTACTTTGTCGTCTGCTCCGGTTGTTATACCCTGTACATATTAAAAATGTTTAAAAAAGGGTAAAATGGATTATAGATGTATACATTAATAAAAAATCTATATATAATTATCTTTTTTTTCAGCTTACTTAATTTTAGTATATTTGTCATCGCATATAAAACAAGTTGATTTTGTTTTTTAGAATTCTGAAGATAGATTTAGGAGATACGAAAGTTTTGACCCACTCCGAAAATGTTGTAAAAATTGAATCATTTTGTAAAGTATTTGTTTCGTATGTGTGCAATAAACAGGGTAACTCCTAGTCGATTAGTCTTGGTTGCTGTTGATGTTGTTGTTAACATTCTGCCAGACACTTTTTTGTTGCCACTGTCGCTTCAAGATATGGCACAGCAGCAGCAGCAGCAGCAGCAGCAGTAGCATCAGCAACAGCCGCCGCCAACTGCAGATGGAAAGTTTTTGCTGATTTTCCTTTTCTTGGCTGCAGCGGCAACAACAACAACAACAACAACAACAACAACAACAACAACAGCAGCAGCAGCAGCAGCAACAACAACAACAACATTTTAATGTACATATATGCAACCGCAAAGCATTTTCACAACTTTGTACAATGGGCAACAAACCCACATGTCGTATACTTAATATTGCTTCGGCATTTGCCATTTTTTGCTTGCCGCATGCAAAAAAAAAAAGTTTACTCAAATTAAATTAAAAGACTTTCATTGGGTTTGCAACTTGAGCAAGAATAAACTTCAAAATTACCAACAATTTGTTTGAAACACGTACGTAGCAAAAAAATTTAAATAAACGCACCTGATTTAAAAAGGCAAAGAAACGTTTTAAGCATCAATTGAAGAGTTAAATTTAAATTAAATTGATTAAAGATTTAAAAAGCTTGATTTCGGTGTAAAAGGTAGCTATTTATTTATAAACTATTTATGTTCAAACTAACTTCGATTCTAGATTTGGATTTTTGTCTTAAATAAAAGTTAAACATGCTTTAAATTTTTTTTATATTATCATATTTTTTTATTTGTTTTTCCTCCATTTTGTGATCTTTTCTAGTTTTTCGTTAACTTTCCCTTCCTTTTTCTATTATATTCCTTTTTATCTAGCTTCTGGTCAAGTTGGCTAACACATTTGTTCCTCCGTCTTCACTTTCTGTGCCAACAATTTGAACAGCTTGAATTGCTTCAGGGCTTCGCATTTATAGTTTTGACTTTACCCAAAAAAAAAAAATAAATAAAAGAGTCTTGCAAATTCGTTGTGCTGTCAAAGTTTTTGCCTTTATGTATTTGGCTTTGTTTCGGGTTCCTTTTTTTTATTGTTGTTGTTGTCTACCTTGTTGTACACTTCCGTTTTGCTTTTGTGCAGCTTCCGCCGGTGCGTTTGTGTGTGTGTGCGTGTGCGGCTGTTGTGTCTGATTTTATTCCTGTTCCTGCACCTTTTTTTCGTGTCGCTTGCGGCACATGAAAGAAACATTTTTGTCGAGCTGCCCGAATTGAATTTGACGTTTCTTAGCGGTGCTAAATAGACAGAAAAAAATACTGGAAGCTGCAGAAGTAAAGATAGTCCGACTAGGAAATATCCTGCAACTAATTTAGCAACTAAAAATGTTCTAAAATTTTAGTTTTTTAAAGAAGCTTATTAGCTTATGCTTAATTCATCAAAAATCGTGAAAATCGGCATTTAATACTTCGAAAACTGAAAGACAATAATTTTATTTCTCTAGTTTTGATAGTGTCAAAACCAATGCAACCCATTTTGGGCAATATTTGCAAGCAGGGTATGAAAACTGTAAAACTGAAATTCAAGCACACAAAAAGTGCGAAGCTACATTTGCGGCCCTGGCATTTCCCGTTTTTAGCAACAGGCCGTGGCAAAAGTGAAGGTGGTTGCTGGCCGTGCGTATACAAACCCCCTCAGCTGCCCGCCCCGCCTCCTCCCTGTCGCAGCACTATCTAACCCCTCATATAGCATTTACCCTAAAACCGACTTCACTTTCAGTCTGTTTGCTGTCTCTAATAGGGGGCGGAGCGGGGGGCGTGGCGTCGCTCGGGGCAACGCCCACACAGACATTTGTTGCTATTGCGGTGCAAATAAAGTTTTTGGTTTTCGGTTTCGCACAAATCTTTGGCCAAGAATTTTGTGCCAGCTCATGAAGTCTTCAGCTCTCTTCGACCATATATATGATATATATATATATATATGCAGTTATCCAGTTTGAGTTTTATTTTTAGAACTTTTTGCTGTTATGGTTGGTGTAAAAGTTTTTCCTTTGAATTTCCATACGTTTGAGCTCAGAATTACCTAGGGGCAATATGCTTTTGATGTCCCGCTCCATTCAAAAACAAATACTTGGAGTGGCTTGTTAAATTATTTAAGCAGCTTTCAAGTCGCTCAGAAATTTAAATTAGTTGCAATCCTAATGGCGGGCTTTTAGTTTAATTTGGTGTTTGTTATTTTCAAGTTAGCAATCCATACTTTCCTCTAACTTAAGTGATCATTGGTTGTATACTTACATGTTTCAGAATCTATCGTTTACCTTTAGCCTATAAATAAATCTCATATCGATTCTTTGGCTGATTAATCAATCAATCAAACGGTTAAAGCGACTGGCAACCCTTGACGCTAGGTTTAACAACCCTGCCCCCATTATTTTCGCTATAATTCCCCCCTATCTAGATTTAGAGTCAACCCCATGCCAAATGTGTTTGCTAAGAAAGAAGAAGAACAACAAGTTGTAAACAAACAAAGCAGATGAGAAGAGAAGAGTAAAGAACATAAACAAAACCAAGACAAGTCCCAAATAATGCCAAAAGGATGTGTGCCTTATGCGAATTTGATGGTTTAATGCACGTCCATAAAACGTCAGGACAAACGTTATAAAAATCGGATTCTTCCTTTTTTATATTTTGTTTATATTTGAGCTCCACAGGATACTTAACATGATATCCTGTGGTTACGACCAATTGGAAAACAAATCGTACAACAATTTTTTAAATCCAATTTTAATGGTATTAGTTAAGCAAATAAGGTCACGTGAGAAGTTTTTATGGTAGGAAATAAACGAAATATAGATATATATAAAAGAAAGATTTGTAATGTTTGTCTAAATAATAAATCTTTAAGATTTCCTCTATTTTCCTATATATTGTACATATATCTTCATTAAACAATTCAATTCAACATTATCTTACCAGTTTTTTAAAAATCAATAATTTTACTATGCTTAAAATATTTTTAAAATTTTTAATACCAAGTGTTCATCTTTTTTTCAAATTTTTGTGTACCTAGCACATTTGCAACCCTAGAAATGGAACCTAGAAAAATGATTTTCGAGTGAAATTTTTTGTTGTTGTGTTTTTCCATTTATACTGTGTATTTGTGGGGGGTGGGGAGAGAAAAATATGCGAGGTGGAAGAAAAACGCAGACAGGCAAACAAAGCAACAAAGAGGAATAGCAGTTTCAGAAGTTAAAGACGAAGAAGGAGCAAAGCAAAGCGGAAACCGAAGCAGACGGCGTTGATTTATGTGCGTCGGGAGGGGGGAATGGAGTGGAATACCAGGGAAGCTGCTGAGGAGCCAGAATGTCCTTGAAACGATGTGTGTTTGTGTGGGTGGGATGTGGCGCGGAGGAGCGTACAGGTGGCACATAGCCAGCGGCAGCAACAACAAAGGAAATGGCGGCATTCCGCCCCTCCCCCCCTCATAGGGAATGGCTGAGTCGGCGTCTGCAACCGCCCGAAAATGGACGCCATTTTGTTTGGTATTCAGTGGACGAATCTGGGCATTGTTTGCGCAAATATTTGCGTGCCTGTGGCACAAACGGCGGCAACTCTGGCCGGCCAAAATTTGCGATACACAAAGGCCTGCAAATTAAATTAAATTATAAATTGATTACAAATTATTTGTTTTCCGAGCTAATCAAATATTTTTGGCACAGTTGCCATGTTACCAAATTGACGCCAATTGTGGTAACTCTGACAAATCAACTTTAAATTAAATGGAAATTTATTAAAGAAAAAGTTTGCAGACTTGCCAAACAACAAGCAAAAAGCAGAGTTGTCACACTTCCAGCCGAACAATGCCGTTCAATATGATCGTCTGACTGTAATGAATATAATGCCAAGTGGCTGCCAGCTGCCAACTTCAAGATAAGCGGCTAAAAGCAAGCTTTTCCTAAAAAGAAAAATCCCAAAAATAAAACACAATTTTTGCTTGGCTATACCCTTGAATCCTCCAAATAGAGAAAGAGGCACACTAAATGACCAATGCATGACACTCTTGATGACCCGTCATGTAAGTCGTCATGCATGACAGACAAAAAATAAAAACCAAAAAAAATATTTTGTAAAAATTGTATATGCCAAATTATGGTAGATAATTTGGACTTAGCTGACATGGGAAAACTTAAGCACATATTTTTCCGTGTTTAATGCCTTCCTCTTGTGGCATTTATTATCAAACCAACTTGTTCGCGGAAGCACCTATAAAAATACTTTAGTATCCCACTAAAAATCAAAGGGTATAAAAATGTAGTGTAAAATGCATATTTTCAGTGGGTGCAGTGGAAAGTAAAATCCTCAAAGCAGACAGCGAACAATCGTAAAGTTGAAGATGCCACCCAAAAGAGGGCAAAGGCGAATTAGATGCTGGAAAGGGCGGAAATGTGCAACGGTCCAAGAAAATGCCTGTCTATGTGTCTGTGCAACTTTGTCAAGTTTATGAGAGCAAAAACAAAAGGAAGAAATTTATTTTTCTCGGGCGCATTGAACCTAGTTTGGGGCGCCCCAAAAAGTGGCTAAAGTGGATTTCTGAGCAAAAGGTAAAGACCGTGTCATTTCCCTCGAACTGACAGCTATCTTGGGCTCCACTAATTTTGCTCTTAGTTGCCAAATGGGAAAGTTTTCGTTGAGTATGCTTGCTATTGGTTACCCTGTATAATACTTAAATAAAAAATCTGGACTAATTTTTTTTTGAAGAATAGAGTAAATATGAAAACTTATATATAATTTTAAAAAAATGTCTAATAACTTGGTAAAAAAAATAGCTGTTATTTTCTTTCTTAAAAAAACTAAAATTAAAACTAGGAAATGCTTTTGCTGTTCCTTAGACTATTTTTCTTGACTTTAACAAAGACGGCTCATTGCATCATTAATGCAAATGTGACAATGTGAAATAGTGGCAAAAAATAACTGACAGACAGACACAAAAGGCAGTGGACGGCAAAGAAGTGAAGAAGAAGCAGATGAGAATGACAACACGATAGTTGGCAATTTTAATCATGAGAGCAACTGTCGCGCCCATTTCATTGTCTACGTGAAATCAGCTTTATAAGCCAGATTCAGTCGAAGTAAATTGCAAAGCTGCCTCACAAATTTGGCGAGCAAAAAAAGAAAACTCCAGCAAAGATGTGAAAATATCTAAAGAGTGAGAGAAAAACGAAAGGAAACAAAGAAACAAAATAGTTGAAATAAAGATAATTACTTTTGCGCGATTATACTTGTGCAATATATTATCATGATATTATATCATACCACATATTAACATATCAAATTAGACCAAAGATATCACCTCTAAATATATATTTTGAAATTGAAAATACTTGGAAAAAAAATCGTCGGATTAGGATACATATTTAATTCAGGTTCAAGTTTCGAATTTATATGGAGAAACTGAAAACTTCTTATGGTAGCAGTCTCGGGATTAAAATCTGTCTGTCTGTTTGCCAATAACTAAAATAATTGTTTGAAGCAATTTTCTATGGCAATTTTTGGCAAAAGAAATAAATTGTATATACATTTAATTGGAATTTTATTATATTTTTAAATGTTAATTTTATTATTTTCGGGCTCAACATAACCTGTATTTTTTGAGCTATAAATTTTGTTTACGTCTTATTGGTTTTATATTGAAATAAAGCCCTATTTTTTCATTTCATTTAGATATCAGGTACCTTTGTGAAATCGTATTGAAATGCCCTCAAAATTGAAACTAGTTACATAAGGCAAACTCTTCGTGCTTGATGTTGCTGTTGCTGCTGCTGCTGTTGCTGTTGCTGTTGCTGCTATCAGTTACCATCAGCAACTGCTCGCAGAAGATGCCGCTGAGGTGGCTACGAGGCGGTTGGTTGTAACAGGCTGGGGGCGGGGTTCATTAAGAATGGGGGCCATGCAAACAGCTTTTGGTTCAACAAACTTCAATTAATGTCGCACGGCTGTCGCTTTTGTTGCTGTTGTTGTTGAATGGCAAACTGAAAAAACAAGAGCAAAAACACAACAAAAAATATATATATATATTTATATATATGTATATATAGAAACCTGGCAACACTTTCAAGTGTCGGTAGCCGCCTTCATAACGAGCACAGCACCCACACCTTCCCCCTACCCCCTCCCCCCGCACACACGGAACTAAGCCGCGTTTTGCGTCCATTCATAAAAAAAAGAAATATAAAAAAAACCTGGGGGAAAAAATTGCAAAACTATTCAGTAAAAAACACTAAACGCAACGCTACAAGCTTGGCTGGTGGGCGGGGCAGCATTTGCTTACAGTACCCCCCCCCCCCCCCCCGTTCGCTCTGGTTTATTTTGTGCTGCGCATTTGTTGATTTTGTTTCTCATTTTCTATATTTTTTGTAGCCCCACAGCGGGTATTATCCATGTGTTTTGAAATGTGTAACACATAAAAGGAGATATCTTCGGCACCACTAAATTTGCATATATGTATATATATATACTTGATCAGATCGACAAGCTATCTGGCTTTATATTTTTTGTGCATAGAAATATAAGAAATTTATACTATTATTTTTTTTTTTACATTTTAAAGGCCTCAGTTTTAAGAGAAATATAATATAATATTAAAGTTTATATTAAAACAATCTTTCGAGAATTTAATTTTTTTTTTTATGAAAACAATTCTTGTTTCTCATAATATTTCAACTAAGCTCTTAAACTAAAAAACCAACACAGAACTGCTGTTATTTTTGCTTTTTCAGATCTGCTTTATTTGCTTGGAAGAGTATTTAATCTTCGGCATACAAAAATTAACATCAACTCTTCCTTTTTGGTTTTATGCTTTTTCTAGCTTTTTTTTAGGCAAATGTTGATTTTAGTTAAAATGTAAGGGGGTATGTGTAAGGTGGGGGGATAGGGGGGTTTGAGCTGTTACTCTGTTGCACAAACATTTTTGTGTGTTTGTGCAATTTGCGTTAGAAATTGCTTTTTGTTGCTGTTTTGTTGCTGTTTTCTTTTTTCTAGCTGTTTAGTGAATTGAAAAGGCCATTTTTTAGAACGATTTTGTTTAATGGATATTTGACTAACATAGTTTAGGAGTGTTCAAAGATTTAAGAGCAACAGTTAAAACGATCACAATTATTGATTTAAGCAATTGCTGCCAAATTTAATTATTATTTTTATGTATTCTGTGAAAAACTATAAAAAAATTCATTGGTAAATAAAAAATTACAAATATAAATAAAAAAAAATACAGCTTTTTAATTTATATCACAAGGTAAAATGATTTGAAAACGTCTTGTGGGACAACAGGTGGACATGTGGAAAATTGTAAGAAAAGTTAAAGTTAATATTTGATTAAATGTTTGCTAACATACCAAAATTCAGCTGTATAAAATAGCTTCTTTACACGGTTTCCAGACGTTGCCTACCTTAAATGGAAATCATATACTAGCTATATCCGATTGTTATACAAAGACATCGCAATCGGTGTAGGTTGAGAAGAAGGTGGCGACGCAGGCTCCGCTGCCGTAGGCGTTAACGTGATTATATCGCCTGGCCAGATATACCCAGTAAATGCTAATGAACAGCAGCAGGACGAAACAGGATGTTAGCAGTTTTCTTGTCGGCGATGGGCATTTGTTGGCCGTCTCCTGCGCTTGCGTTACCCGTTTCTTGTGACGGCATTCACAACAACGCACCCGACCAAGTAATTTGATCATCTCGAGCCGACGAAGCTCCTTAAATTTGTTAAATGTTTGGCCGAGCTCGTCGAGCAGCTTTTGCACATCGCACATTTTCGATTCTTTCTGTTTTCATTTATTGCCTTCCTTGTCGGGCAAATAGAGATGCACATCAAGTCCGAGAAACTTACAAATTTCGATTGCAAAAGTTAATCGACCCAACGCTCAAATGAGCATTGTCAGCGTCTAAACATATGTATATGTGTAAATACTGCCCACAAGAAATTTTCAATAAAACTAAATTTTTGAAAGCTAAAAATGAGTAGTATAACCTGTCCGTATAAGATCTAATACAATTATTAATTTGACAAATAAATCTGTCCTCGGTTTTTGGTTTTGTGTATTTTTATAAATTTGCATCATTAATTATAGCCAAGTTCGTTGGCAATAAATCTTGATAATGTCTCGAAATTGGGTCAACAAGAAATCTGAAAAAAGAAAATAAAACTAATTTAAAACTAATTTAAACTTAAGTTATATTGATTAATGTGCACTCACATACCAATTTTAATAGCTGCAGTTTTCTTCAAGTTCTTTTAATTCATAAAGCTTAACAACTGGAAAAGCTCCTAGCTAAAATATATTGTGCGAGATCAAAAGTTAATGCTCAGTTTTAATGTGCCTAATGGCTTTGTAGATACAAGGATATTACGTGTTCTTCTTCTGCAGCCATTTATATAAAAATTGTTGCAATTAATTAAAACTCAGAGAACAATTTAAGCGACACTGCGGCAAAAAAGGTTATTTTGCCTGACTGGGGGGCAGCGTAGGCGTGGCGAAAAGGGGGTCTGGATTCTGTCATGTCAGCAAGTTTTTAATGGCTGCAAAATGTGTGTCGCCCTCTTTCTCCCTTGCTCTCTTTCTGTCTCTCTCTTGTAATTACAAACTTTAGCACATTCTGCGGTGGCAACAAATTTGCAACATAAATTTTTGCGCATCATCAAATTCGAAATTCCAATTCCATTTCGATTTCTGCTAAATTCTTAGCCAAGTTAAATTTCTAGTCGAATTATTTTCTTTTTCTGAATAATTAATTTTTAAAAAAGAGAGTTTTAGAATTGAAAACGACACAATTTTCACAAATATGTTTTTTTTTAATTTTTTTTAATTTTTTTATATTTTTTATACAAATTTGTAGGCCTGCTTAGGTTATAAGCAAAGTTCAATTGTTTATGGAGTATGTGCTAGTCGTGTTGTTTTCTTTTCTTTTTTTTTCTTA
Source organism: Drosophila micromelanica (assembly GCA_004143825.1). Taxonomy (NCBI): domain Eukaryota; kingdom Metazoa; phylum Arthropoda; class Insecta; order Diptera; family Drosophilidae; genus Drosophila; species Drosophila micromelanica. Next base: position 28,557 of record SCDY01001610.1, read on the forward strand.
TTATTTCTGTGTTTGCGCTTGGCTTATACAATGCCGCTCAAAGGTAATCTGCACAGGCTCCGCTGGCAAATTGGGGTCGTGCGTTTTGTTTTTCTCAGCGCCATTTCGATGACATTTGGGTCGAGGCAGCCGCTGAGTTTTTAAACCGGGCTAAGATACGCTTAGCCTAGCTTTAGCAGGCATCTCACTCTGCCTGCCTCTATATGCCATCTCCAGCTCACACTTTCTGTTAAGAGCTAGTCGGAAAACTGCTTTTGCCTGTCGGCTTAAAGTCAAATCGAATCCTTGCAAGTTGCCGCTTAATTAAAACGTTACCATGCCCCAAACCGATTCCTCCCCTTCTTACACTCTACTTTGTGTTCCTTGCTGCAGTGTTGCCATATTGGCCGTTTTATAGCTAAAGGTGAAAATTTAGCCATTTAAGGAAAAAGATTTTTAAGTCTATTTTATTATTTTTATTTATTACTGATTTTATATAAAGATGATAAATATACAAAAAAAATACTCCAAAAATATTTGTAATATTTTTTCATATGTTTTATTTATCATATATTTAAAAAAAATATCCCACTAACTAAAACAAAACTTAATTTTTAATGATTCAAAAAAAGTTTATTTAAATTTTTATTATCACAAAATTTGAAATAATACATTATTATTTGAAAGCACAGCCTAACCTTGTTGCTTAGAATTAATGCTACCCCTATTTAGCTTTGAGCTTTTTTTTTGTGTTAACTCTGCCAGCACTGGTTGTTTTGCTGCATTTGAAGTATGCAGCGATTGCGACTGCAGCCATAGCTGCAACATGGCATTAATTAAGATTAATATAACTGCAACTTGGTGCACTTGCCACAAACACAACCGGCCAACTGTGCCCAACTTCGCACCCCTTTCGCTGCAGCTCCCCCCGCCACCACGTCTCCATTTGTTATGCAAATGCGTCTCGTGTTGCGACCAATTTCCCTTTTTCCCTAATCTCTGCGTCCAATATACACATCCGAACAGTTCATCAAAGTCAAATTTGCTTGTCGGCCAGACTCGCTTTGCTCGGCATTGGCTTAATTAGTTTTAGCCGGGTTACCAACAACAACAACAGCTATTTGAAATCCTAACTGACATTTGAGTGCCAGTCAGTTAGGCTGAAAGCCAAGTGCGTTTAAATGCCAAAAGGCCAAAACCAGAAGCCAAACGCAGCGTAACGTTAACTGGCCCAAAACTCATTGTTGTTGCTTTATATATTTCTCTTTTATGGCCATATTCGCATTTCAGTTAATTGAATTTCGGTTTTCCTATTTGTTGTTGTTGTTTTCTTTACGATTTAAGCCATCAATCATTTACATATTAATCACTCGTTCAACTAAAAGCAATTGGAATAGTTCATTTTGGTTTTTTATTGAATGAAGCACCGGAGACGGTACAGTTTCGCTAGATAATGATAGTCACAGGCGGTCCCTACTCGGGCGCAGTACGAACACTTAAGGCTAAATGAAAAAAAAAAGAAATAAAAAAATGCACAGACAGCCCTTTATGAAGCTTTTGTCAAAGTTCATGCTAGACAACAGGAAGTTTAATTTCCTTTTTGTTTTCTTCGTCTCTGTGCAGCAGTATGGCAACGCCATGCGAATCAGCTGGCAACACCGCATTCAGAAATTGACGGTGTTTATTATGATTCATTCAAATGTTCAAATATATCTGTTTCTATATCTATCTTGTACATTTTATAATGTTTATAATTTTATAATTCAATTATTGGTTTTTTTTTTTCAAAACAATAATCAATAATAATTGAGGCTGACATTTACAAATAGTATATGTTTATACATTTAATACAATATGTATATTATCATATGAGTTTTTTAGGAATTTAACTTTTCGAAAACTCCTTTGGAAGTAACGATTAAAAAGTCCCGCTATCTTATCCGTCTTATATCCTTCTGTCATCATTTGAATTCTTGTAGCTTTTGTCATATTTATCAAATTGTTGGCGACATTTATTGGCTCAGCTCGGGGCACTATATCAATTTTCAATATCTATTTTTTGCATATTTCATGGGTTTCTATTGCAAATGTGTTTTATGAAAAAGCGGGACACGGAAAAGTGGGATGCGGCAGGATGGGGAGCTGCATTGACTCTTCTCGTTGCCTTTTAACGAGTATCGATTTTTATTCGCCGAGCTGTATGCAAATTTTGCTTCTGCAACTCTGTACAAAACCATTAAGCACACATACAATAACATTTCAGAATGGTTGTGGATGGTTACCCTATCCCATTATTTCGACAAACTCCCTTCCCAGCGCATCTCTCTTGGCTCTTGGCGTAATTTATGCATTTCGAGGCAAATGCGTTTGGATTATTAGTGGGCAAAACTTCTGATATTTCCTGGCGCCGTGCCCACTCCCTGCCTAGAAAGTTGATTCAACTTGAAAATAACTTGCAGACTAAAGTCGAGTATACAATGAAACCAGATATAACTTCTACTATATATAGTTTTCTTTGAACTTACATATGCTAGCATTGATATTTTCATGTGGTTCTTATACAGTTTTTATTTATAGATTTCAGAAGAACTAAAAGCTAAACAAAAGCTAATAAGAAACTTATATTTTACAAATTGAACCAATTGAAATTGATTATACTATATTAGAGAGTTAATACAAAACAAAGAAATACAGAAATTCTTAAATTCAGGCTTTAATAAAGCTGCCTTAAATCTGATATCGCATACTAATATCTTTCACATATTGCTTGTGTTTATTCTGTAAACTTTCAACGTTTTATTTTCAATTAACAAATCGTTGGCAAAAATCATTTTCAACGATAAACATTTTGTGAGGTAATTAAACACGCGGCGCCGCCAAAGTTTCACTACGGAAAAAAGACCAATGAAAGACAACCCAACCCTTTGAAACCCCTCTTCCCCTCGCCGCACTCTGCTTTCCCATGGGAAACGAGGAAAAATGTGCAAATATGAAAATGCTGAACGTTGCTGCTGTCTGTTTATCCAGAAAAGAGCGCGCGCGAAATGTTCAATAATGCAGGGAAATTTGCACAGGGCAACAGTGCGACTGAAAAGTCAACAGACAACTCAGACAGCCCTATATGCATACATATGTACATATACATACGTATGTATATATTTTGTATATATGCAAATCAGCTATATACTCCCAGAAACATATTTACATGAATGGGGCCACTGTCGCAAGCAGACAGTTAGTTAATGGGAAACAACAGTTAGTTTATGTTTTAAACACCCTGTAAAGAATGTGTTTTTTGTTCCTATAAGATATACATGCTTATCAAAGCGTGTATACCTCTATTTTTAATGTCTTTGCAGGGTATAGCGAGGAAAATATTAAAAAAACTAAAACTACAATGTGTGCAACAAAATGTCGTCAACTCAGGCAACACTATTGGGAGATTATGACGTCACGAGACGGGTTCGTCGCTTGCAACAATTTGCGGCAAGACGACAATTTGAGGTGTGCACCAAGCTGTCAATTTGTGCATATTTGCGCGATAGCGATAAGAGATACATAAAGTCGTAATGTATGCAATCCGCTGCAAGAATGGGGGCAAAAGTGCTTGCAACGGCTGAAAAGTATGCAACACAATTGACAGTGCAGACAAACACATACAAATACACGCATGAGTGCGTATGCGTGTGTGGGAGGAGCTGCAAGCGGAGGCGGATGTCAATTAACAATGTGGCGCCTCGTTCTGCCAGCTCATTGAGCCAACAACTTAAGTCGCAACTTTTTAGCACACACGCACACATGCATATAACAAAAGTTTGCTGTCACGCACAGTCAGAGGAGGCTGCACTCTCTCTCTTTCTCACTCACTCTTTCACTCATTCACTCTACTCACTCTCTGAAAAGCTTCTTTTATATGCCTATTTGTCACAATATTTGCTGTGAAAGGCAACTAATAAATTCTCTTACTGGGCTGCTCCACTTTGACTGCAAGTTTCGCAACGCACACACACGCATATTTGATGTGCTCGTGTCTATGTATGTGTGTGTGTGTGTCTTTGTGTGTGTGTGTTGTCAACACTTTGCAAATTGCTTTGCAAAATTGCGACCTAAGCCTCGACCTGCCCCACCCCCATGCGTCACCGTCTCTAAGTGTATAGTCATGTCAATGTGTCTCCGAGTTCCCCTCCACCTTCGTTTTCTCGCTGAACATGCGTATGTGTGTGTACGTATGCATGTGTGTGTGTGTTGTATGCATATGTGTATCTTGTATATGTATATCAATGAACGGCCTAGGAGCATAGGGGCCGCTTTATGGTTAAAACCTTTTTAAATAGCTGGGGGCAATTTTCGAATACAGTATTCACTCGATAATTTGAATACAAGTTGAAAACGCAAATTTTCTTAAAATATGTATGCAACATTACAACTTAATTTTGCAAATAATAAAAAAAAATTTTGCTCTCAAGTTAGGACAGCTTGGTTATTTTATCCGGCGTTCACTGTACCTCAACTGCTTTGACATTTCCTGTGCTCTGTCTGGTGTATATAAATTTATATGTGTATGTGTGCGTGTCTCATATTTCAACAGTTTGGGTATCTTATGTCCATTGTCAAATGGTCATTTGTTATGTTAATTGATTTGTTATTGTAAGATTTCAATAATAAATCATAATTCAATTCGAAGCTTGCAGATTGAAGGTTTGAGCACAATTCCTGAATGAGCTTTAAATAATTAAATTGCTACTTTTGGACTTGTCTTGCAAGTGTCACAGACACGCACGCAAACAGATATGTGTATGTATAGACATGTCTGCAAATACATAAATACACATACGTACATACATAAATAGCGAGTGAGAAGCAATTTCATTTTAATTTAAGCTTCCTGTTGCTAGTTGTTTATTGTTGTTTTTGTTGCTGCTGCTGCTGCTGGCTTTGATGCAATTGTTGTTGTTGCTGTTGAACCGATAACTGGGCGCTGTTATGACAACAACACAAAATAAACAAAACAAACAAGAAAGCAGCAACAATTCTAGTCACGCACACACACACACTAACGCATCATCCATCAGCTGAGAGCGACTGCATGTTTGTGTGAGAGCAGCGAGCGAGAGCGCTGCCATTAAACAAGCGCGCTCAACTTAACTAAGCTCGGCTCAGTGCGGTGCGCGTCGTTAAGTCTGCGCGGGTTTGGGGGAGAGACGTGCATTGCATGCCAAAAATAAAAACAAAACGAAAGCAAAGTTATAAAGGGAATAGCATAAAGCAATAGCAACAGCAGCTGCCACAGCAATAGACAGAGAGACAATAACTAAGTAAATGAACATAAATTAAGCGGGGGCTGTCTAAATTGAATAGGGTGTGTCTGAGTGTGTGTGTTGGTATTTGTGCCTGTATGCGTAGGAGTTGCCCGGCAGACACGCAATGTACAAATAACCTGTGCAGGTAGACGACACACACACACAAACACATGTATATATGCATGCATACACAGACCGAGCTTCACTTACAGACTGACTCACTCACTCTCTCACTCACTTAGCGAGTTAGTCACTCACTCACTTATTATGCGCTGCGCTTTGCATTCACCGTCGTAGTCGTCATCATCATCGTCAAGGCAGTCAACCTGAAACTTGCAGCCAACTTTTCACACTTAAACATTGCAAACTAACTAACTAACAACAACACAAACAAAACCAACAACAACAACAACAGTCGCACACACACACAAATGCATTTACAACTACCTGTCTGTCCGGCACTTTATGCTAATTGCGCGTTTGCCTTTTGGTCAGGTAGCAACAGTACGACCCATACAGAAGTCAAGTGAGACTACAGGCGTAAAAGGGATGGCGCAATCAATAGGGGTGAGCTTTTGCTGCATGCTGTCTAAGTGTGAGGGAGCACAACAATCTGTGGGAGCTGGACTCAGATAATCAGTGCAAATGTCTGGCAAAAAAAATTAAACAACAAAAATAAATACATATGTGTAATTTACACCTAATAAATCCCAGTTGACAGATGGATATTATTAACAGTTAAATATGAGTACTCTGATTAATATAATGTTTATTTCTTTATGTGATGTTAAAAAAACACTTAGTTAGCCGTGACATTCGATATACTTTATAGACTGTTATCGATAAATGACAAGAGGTTTTATTTTTGGAGAGCTCGATTCGTTTAGGCTGTCTGGATTATTTAATATAGACGTAAACAAGTTTTTATAGCTTTTTAAGTAATGTTCTTATATGCACCATTAGTATCATGTAGACTTCGGATCAATATATAAAAATAAATGTTTTAAAATTATATCGTAAATCAAGAAATTGGCACTTTCCGGAAATTAGCATGAATTTATGTAGCCTACTTTTACGATCTTGTTTTGAATTATGTATTCCCCTATTTTCAAGATCGCTTTTTGAACCTGCAAAACATCCAATCCCAAAAGCAACCCTGAGCTTTGCACACTTACATTGTATATAATTCGAAATTAAACAGATCGCGATAAATCGGTTTAAGTTGTGGAAAAGGCATTAATAGATAATAATCAATTGGGTTTTTTTTATCTGTTTTGCGTCTTAAAATCAAGTTGTTTTTTTTTTAATAAAAAAAATTGCTTATAAGCATATAGAAACAAAATGATACTTGTTAAGTCTTGTCTTGATAGGCTGTATTTTGTCGGCTAGGTTGATAGGCGTCTGGATGTTTGCTCGGCTAACTGCGGGCTTTAATTATTCAAATATTGCTTGCATTTTGTTGTTGCTGTTGTTGCTTGGATTGTTGTTTACATTTGCCCGGCTGACATGTTTGTTTATTTGCCTTGTTTGCGTTGTTTGTCTTGGCCTTTGTTTGCCTTGCCCCAACGCTCTCTGCAGCCAATGCTGAAGTTCATGTTGCCCATGGCTAAAGAGAATACTTAAATTCATATTCATATTTTTATTTTTATTTGGCAAATGTACACAAATCTATGATCCAAGAAGCACTCAAATGTAGTTCAACAATAAAAAAGTAATTTTTTGCAAATGGAACCGGTTCAATCTCATTTTTCAAATCATAACCTAGACCGAGAACAAATTTTTCAAAAGAATCAGCCGAACCGCAACCGTACTAGAAATAAACGCACAACTCTCTCGCTTTTATAACTTCTCCTCTGCATTTGTGCACCATACTCGATAAATATCGCCAACGACCCTGGACAAGTCAAAGCCAAAGCCAAAGCGAAAACCAAACGCGAAGGTTGCTCGCCGTTTTATTGTTAATTGTTATTAATTTTTTATTTTTATTTTTTTATGTACATTTTTTTCTTCTTTTATTTTTTACAAAACTTGATTTTATTTCAATAAGAGTTGACATCGTTTTGGAGTGGCTTCAGGTAGCAGCGACAAATGGCAATAATAAAGCCAGAGATCTCTGGCTGTCTGGTAATTGCAAATAAATACGCTAATTAATAATGGTGCCAGAGACCGCAAATCTGAGCTTTTAGCGAGAATCATTTTGATGTTGTTGTTATCGAGTTAATCTGCTATAGCGCTGCTAATATTGAAATTGCATAATGTATGCGCACGCGCGCTAATTATCATTCATCATCATTATTAGCTGATGATAATTAAGCACAGCAACAGCAGCGACTACGCCAAATGACTAATGACTGAGCAGCGGTAGCGGCAGCGCTGCTAAAAGCGGGCATCATGTAATGCCCAAAAGTGAAGCACGAAACGAAACGGTAAAAAGAAAGAAACGCGCCAATTATGCAATGAACACTTGGTGAGAGTGCGTGTATGAAAGAGAGGATGCCACTAAGAGAGGCCAGCAGATGCTTGCATGCTAAACACACGCTTTACGGCACTTGTTGTTGTTTCTTGACAACATTTCGTTGAGTTTCGTTTCGTTTAATTTTTACTTTTTCTTCAACTACTTATGTATGGTTTGTGCTGTGTGTGAGTGCGCGAGCGTGTGAGTGAACAGTAAAATGTAGCGAAAGCTCGACTTAAAATTGCAATTGAAATTGCCGCCCAACAAAAAACTTGTTACTCAAAAATGTTGTAAAAAATGTAGAAAAACTCGCGCAGCAATAAATAAAAAAGTGTAACAAATTTAATTGATTATGTGACGACAGACAGTGCAAAAAGTGTAAATAGAAAGAAAGAAAAAATCAAATAGAAATGTAGAAAATAACAACAATGGAAATGCCCGCAATTCATATGCATGAGTTGAGCGTGCGCGAAGTAAGCAATTAACTCAGTGACTGGCTAATTGATTGATTGACTAACTCACTGACTGACTGACCAACTGACTGAAAACTTGAGCTCGCCGAAATGTAAGGAGTTGTGCTGACATAGCAAAGAGCTTTTGAATGCGATCAACAAATTAAAATATTAATCTGTCCATCTTATAATGAAAGGAAAACCCCAATTGGACTCAGCTGCCAGTGCAACGTTCACGAATGTGAGATAAAGCAGAATGAAAAAAAAAACAAAGTGCACTATTTAAACATTGAGTTGGGCTCGAATACTAAATGAACAAATGTTACAGCTGACTAATTTTGGATATTGCCAGCATTTTGCGAAATTGGCGTTTGCCACTCAACTTGAAAGGACTAGTTTTATTACGTGTACGTGTCCTGGTCGTACATGAAGTACAAGTTCCGCCACTCAAAGAGCTCATGATAAAAACCACAACATGAGAACCCTTGTTTTTTGAAAATTTGCTTCAAACATTGTGTAAAAACTATATTTTTTTTCATTTTTGATTTACGCCACGCACAATCATGTATGTGTTTATTTTCACATTGCTCATTTGTTTTTGTTTCATTGTGGGTTTCTTTTTGCGAGCCACTCATCAATCATTTCAACAGGTTTTTTTTTTCCTTTTTGTGCGTTGAAACTTCCGCCACTTGACGCCATTTTGTACGCCATATTGTCAACAATTTTATTTGCCATGTTTTTTACTTCAACGTCATTTTGAGCTTATTTATGCGTCTGGCTGTGTGTGTATGTCTGTCCGTCCGTACTGTTTGTTGACACTTTGACTTTATTTCATGTTTTGGCCACGCCCACCGCCCACACGTTTGTTTATTTTATTAAATTGTTGTGCGCTCAGCTACAAAAATAATTCAATTTATCAAATGAAATTCGGCTCGCTTTTTTACAATTTTATTTTATTTATTTGCTGGCGCCCAAACAGGGACTACAATTTACATAAATTAAAGTCAGTTTGTTGTTGTTATTTAATTGAGCCAGCCATTACAAATGCGCAAATTGTTGACTATTATAGGACATTCGCAGAAATATTCAGCTAAATTACCATTTCAGAGTTCATTTGACGCCAGTGCATTAATTCAGGCGACACACGCAATCAACTGGACGCCGAATTTTATTGCAAATCACGCAGAGCTAAGTCCCATTAGGTTCGGTGGGCATTTGAAAATATACAGCTGCAGCCAACTTAACGACGCAACTAACTTCACGTGCGTGTAAAGTGCAGCCAACTTAATAATAACAACTTCACTTGTTGTCAATTTCAAGTTAAAACTCAACTACTATATTTAAGATAAATTAAGATACATCTTATATAACGTTTTACTATTTAATTGTGAATAGAAAGACTTTTCGCTATTTTTCTTAAAAAAAAAAAACAAAACATTTTAATGCACATTTTTTTTATCACTAATCTAGGGCGCTGTCTACGACACCCTTCAGTAGGTGTGCACTTTGCAGGACTCGTTACTCATTTTAATCCTTTTAAAGTATGCTGTGTGTGTGTTCGTGTCTGTGTGTGAGTGTGGGCCGTAATTGGGCTGCGCTATGTCTGCCTGTTGCAAGCAAATCCATTATTATTTTTTTTTTATAATTATTTGTTTTTTTCTTTACGTGCCCTGCACATTGTTTGCGGTGTTAATATTTGGCGTCTGGCACCAGCCGAAGGACAACAACAAGGACATCATCAACAACATGATTATGATGATCATCATCATCGTCATTGCTGTGCTCTCCCTTCAGTTCATCATTGGAGCCTGCGCCATTTTATTGTCAGTTGTGACTTTTGTTTCGGCTTACGCGGATGTCAGTGCACTTTTAATGCGAGAGCTGCCCAGCAAAATAACTTAGCGGCTAAAATTAAATGCATTGTGGCTCTAAAACTTAAATCATTTTTTGGTATTATATGAACTATTTTTTCCTTTTAACATTTTTCCATTATTATGGGCGTAGTGATTCGCGAAATTCTATAAATCGCCCTTAGCTTGATAACAAGTTTTTGGATAACGATTAAACTATGAAAAAGCGCTCTTTGATCCATAGCTCCCATATTTCAAACTACCATAACTTTGTCAAAACTGTTGGCCATGATTTGTCCTCTAGACTAAACATACATTTAAAATATATACATTTTCGAAAATAAATTTTTTTTGAAAATAAAAAAAAAAAACCATGTACTTCCCCCTTGTTCATTTTGGAAAAAAAAAATTTT
>SCDY01001611.1:0-25916 GCA_004143825.1 Drosophila micromelanica
AATGTCGGTTAAAATTTTGGAAAAATTACGACTGGGGAAAGTAGAGATCTATCCTTACATGGGAACACTAGGGTATATATTCGAAAATTTTTTACATGAATTTGGACCAAAAATTTTATTCTTAGACTGAAATGTAGAATTCAAATAGACAACGAACCTTGAACAAAAAGACCATCCTTATGAAAATCGGGTGAGTTTTAGCAAAGTTACGACTGGGTAAAGTTGAGACCTATCCTTACATGGGAACACTATGGTATATATTCGAAAATTTTTGACATGTATTTGGACCAAAAATTTTATTAATAGACTGAAATGTAGAATTTATATAGACAACTAACCATGAACAAAAAGAACATTCTTATTAAAATCGGTTAAGTTTCGCAACTGAAGCTGTGTGTCCCAGACTCGATTCCCAGTGTGTCAGATTTCATATTTCGTTGGTGATTGACAATTAAATTTTTTTTTTAATTTTAACTTCTTTAATACTCACTAAGTGCCGAGAGTTTGCGCGTATGTGTTAAATTTGTTTAATAAAATATTTATACTTTCCCGCATTGAGCTACAAACACATTATTAATACAGCTAAATAAAAAGTGGACTGTGTGAAAGAAACAATTACAAAAAATTGTAAATCCCGCAGCTTCCTGCAGACGACTTCAAGCTGTGGACGCGATTCCTGTCGCCCTTGTGTAATATTTATAATTGTTTGGTATTGTATGCGAGTCTGGGTGGGTTTCAGTGAGTGTGCCTTTGTTGTTGTCATGACAATATTCAGAGTGGTCAAAGGCAGAACAGCAGGCGTTGAATGTTCGCATTGAAATGGAGCAACAGAACATGACAGAAAAACTGCCAGTCAACTAGCGAGCGAGCTGGCGAGCAGGCAGCATAAAAGTGAAATAACTATAAATGCCTTTAAGCGTTTTACTATTTTATTTTACTGTTTTTGTGTCTTGGCATTGTCTTCCTCTTCTATGTTCTTGATCCCTGCTACCCATTTTACAAATTGAGATGCTTTCGCCAGAGCTCTACTGTTGACACAGTTTTTATTCTGCTTTAAAAGATTTACTGCAACTGCCGCAAATCTTCGCATTCGCATTGCAACTTACCCAGGCTCAGGTAATGAGGGGGGCATGTTGCGGGGTCACCGTATCCGTGAAAGTAAAATGAGGTCAAACGGATTTACGTTACAAACATTTTTTTCCAAAAAACAATTTTGTAAACAGTTTCCTCAGTTGTTCTGTAACTTTCATACTTTAACTCAGTATTATCTAATTTATAAAAAGTGAATAAGTTTTTTTAAATTTTAAATTAATGCAAATGGGTCAAGAATAAAGTTTTGCGGCATTTTTATTTGATTACGTGCCTAGCTCCAATTTGCGAACCATGTGCAAAAAAATAAAACCATCATCAAAGCTAATGCAGCTTCTATTTACAGTGCTTTGACACTGCAAACATAATTGTTCTGAAAAGTTTGTTTCGGGTACAAATTAAGTTTGCCAATGTGCGTATGCGTGCCTTTTTATGAGTTGAACGAATGTAGGATTATTGATATATGCTCTCCAGGGCATCGTGATGTGGCCTTTGTACAAAAAACAATACAAATCATTTTTACACTGGGCAACACAGCAGGCCGTGATGGTATCGAAACCAAACAGACAATGGCATAATGTGAAAGAGCCGCATAGACTGACCTGATCAAATAATAAACTGAACGGGATGCGAGGAGCAACGGAAACGGAAATGCATTCACCACAGCGATGGCGGCTAATCCTTGAAAGAGCGGCAGCGCCTCGTGGCCAAAATTGTGTATGCTCACATTACAGAGGTTGACCCATACAATACAAACATACTGACATACTCGAGAATATATATGCATACTCCCGTTACGTACAGCTTCAGTTTCGCATAATGAGTTGCCTAGCTAGCTGGCTAGTTGACCGCTGGGGTCTGCTGTTGGCAGACTTGATATAAATCATGCAGCATTAACAGCTGCTTGGCAACATCAAATTCGAGTTAAGTTTTCCGCACCGCAGTTTCTGTCCGGTGCAGTCGACCGTAAGCCGGAAACGGATATGGAAAGATCAAAAAAATGCTGGTGCCAACGAAACAACGAACAATTCCAACTACGACTGCGACGATGGATGTTCTTTTCTCTTTTAGCTGCAGCCAGGATTCATTTCTACTTTAAGGAGCAGTGCACAACGAAACTAATCGCTTTAGAATTGCATTTTAAATATTGCGCAGCAGGGTTTTTGCTGCTCAGCCCTAAATGACATTATAGACTTAAATCTTTTACTTCAGAGAGTCAACGTTGATAAATACACATTATAGTGAGCTAAACTTTCAGCCAATGGTTTAATTTAAATAAGTCGATATTACTGTTAAACTAGCAATACCTTTTGTTCGTTTGTGTGTGTTTTTGCAATTGTGCTCTTATTCTTGTTAATTGATGTGTCGCAACGATATCTGTGGGAAATTCCACTATTGTTCTTAATTTCTCTATTTCCCTACCTTATGCTGCTTGTTTATATCCAACAGCTTTGTGCAAATGCAGCCACAGAGAAAATTGTTTCCTTTACTGTTGTGCTTTGTGCCGTTCAATTTCCGTATCCATGGCCGGCTTAAGTCATATTATGTTTCAGAATGTGCACACTTTCACACAAAATCCTTAAGCGTGGTATAAAAAATATAAAGTGCTGAAAACTAATTAATGTTTTGTTCTTGTTTAAATTGGTATGATAAGAAATAAATTGAAATTTATATATGAACTTTTAAAAGCACAGAAATTGAAAAACTATATTTTTATTTTTTTAAACGCAAACATCCACAATTATCCTTTCATATATTCACATTTAATGAAACTTTCATATTTAAAGTTTTGGAATTTATGTCTTGAATACCTATTCATTTCATGAATAATTACCTTTGACCAGAAATATCAAAAGAATCAATTCTAGGAATTTATGGGCTGTCGTATATGTGTTTTGTGTAACGAGGTAAACTAATATAATAAAATAATATTCAATTTAATGTACGAACATTTCCAAATTAATAAGTAAACTTGGCTCACACTTTAATTACAAGACGCCAGCAGCAAATTAAGTTTGCAGCAGTTTATGCCCGAATAACTTTTTCAGTTTTAATTAATCGTGAGTTTTGCTGTTTGATAGTCTTAGTTAACTAACGTCCCACTTAGAGACCCAGGTAGTTTTTTTTAATGACAAACATTTCAAAGTAAATCCACAGCTAAAACTGAGTAGAATGAGAAACTAAAATCTGGCAAGAGAACAAGGCATGAAGCGAAAATCAATATTCCATTGTGAAGTTCCAAATGTCCTACTCTCAATCTAAAGCTCTCTCCGCCCTGTATCCACCTTTAGTAACTTGATGTGCTTTTTAGGTCTTATCTTTGCCCCCAGCTATTTTTAGCAGTTTCCAAATTAGAACATCGCCCCCATTTAATAACAATTACTTGTTGTTTCTGGCTTCGCAGCGTTGAAGACTGTTGAGAAGAAAGTTTCTTACATTTTAAAGTCGAGTAACTCGGAATGTTATATAAGCTTATTGATATTATGATTTTTCCACATTCAACTATAATTCGAATCAATCTGACCGGTCTTTACCCCGTATCCTGACAGGAGTTGGACAATTTATTTGATTAGGGCGCATATCAATACAGTTGCCCGACCCACTCACTTACAAACCCTACTCAAAGAAAATGTTCTTGTGGCTTCCGTGGTCACAAAACTGTGCTTGTTTTGCCCGTCCCACCCTTCCCTTGGCAGGGTGTACTCGAAATTTAATGGGTGATTGGATTTAATCTACAAACATGCTTTATTGTGGTCGTTTAACGCCGAACCGTTTGATGGTCGTCACTTTTTATACTCGTTCGCGAACTGAAACGTGTATATTGGGTTTCTGCAAATGAGAGTTGAAACTTTAAGCTTGAGGTACGTACTTTCTTCAGAAGACATGGCAGTTTCCTAAAAAATATATATTTTTCCACAATTATTTTTATTTATTTTCAATCGATTGTAGCACATTTCGTATACAAAATAACCTTTAAAGTGATTCTCTGAAGAAATAAAAAACTTAAAAATTAACTTTAAAAGTGATTCTGAAGAAGTTAAATTTGTTGTCAACAATTTTGCGCTTTTGCAAAAAAAATTGTTCCTGTACTCCCTTATTAACATATATTTTTGAATAAATCCATCGACAAGCGAGCGCAAAATGCTTAAAGAGAAACAAAGAAAATAAAAATCAATCAAAAAGCACCCCAAAATCTCAAATTGGAGCAAGTTTGTCTATTGCTCAAGAGAAGTACCACAAAAGTATGCAAAGCTTATTTTCTTTATGCTGTCTAAAGAAAGCATTATAAGCTCGTATGTTATAGGCAAAAGCATATGTTTTTGTTCCCATTAAGAAATTGTTATACGTGGCATGTTTCCTGGAATTTCGTTGTTTTCAAATCCTTTTGATGTTAACTTTTGTTATTTTGTTATCCTTGAAGGGTATCTCAGGTTCGATTGCTGCCAATTTAATATTATAAACCAGTAATAATGCACTTGATGATTGCGCAAGTCCCAACCATCAATCTTTTCCACCAGACAGCAAGTGCCAAACCGACAATATACTATATATATAGTATATATAGCTATTTTTGCTTTTGGTGGCAGCTCGAAAATGATTTTATGCCGCGTGCGGTGTCAACTGTCAGCAGGAGTTGTTTTGAAATCTGTGGAGCGTATCGATTCTGATAAATTGCAAAACAAATTGCATTTACAAAGAAATAACTTAAAGCTTAGACCTTAATATTAATGTGCAATAAATAGCCACAGTAGCGGAGAAACTGTTTGCGGTCCAGATAAGCACGCTTAAACCCCGACAGGGGCAACTTCAAAGCAAAAAACTCAAAATAGCTACATTAAAAGCTGCATCAAAGAAAAGCAAGGAGAAGCGAAACCCCAACTTTTAATTTAATTTGAACCGCTTTCTGTGCGAATAAAAGCGTCATTCTGCAAGTTTTCAATTGTGTTAGTGGTGCTTCTGCCACAGCAGACCTACGTAGTGGCAATGATGTTGAGAGATCTGCTCCAATTTCATTTATTGGTTGCCACAATTTAATACATATAATTCCATTATGGACAAGGGACAACAAGTGCCCACGCTTAAATACGAAAAGGAAGCAACACACACACACACACACGCACACACACAGGAATACGGAAGAGGCGAAAACTTAACAAAATCGAAAATAGTATATATAACGAAAAATAAAAGTGAAAGAAACGCAGCCAACCAACGATATCAACAAAGTTGCATGCGGTCAACTGAGCCGAGCGAGCTCAACAAACATCCTCCTCCAGCAACAACAACAACAACAACCTGGTACAACAAAAGCAATAGCAATGCTGTGTGAAAATATCTCAGCAATAAAGGACGCCACAACGAATAGTTTTCGGTATTAGAATTTAGGATTATAAAGTTATAAATGTTTAGCCAGCGTATAACATAACTCACTCAGAACCACACTATGAAAAATTAATTTTGAAAAGAAACCAGGAATTTTAAATAGAATTCGGTTTAGTTTTAGCTAGTGAGGTTTATCGGTGCACAAGTAAGATAAAAAAATAGAGCGAGAGCAGCAAAGATCACAGTGTAAGAGAAACAGAGAGAGAGAGAGAGAGAGAGAGAGAGACGGATAGAAAGTAAGCGATAAAGCGAGATAATCCCATAAATAATAAACGGGAGACAGAGAGAAAAAAAGGGAGAGTAAGAGATAGATAATGAAAAAGAGAAAGATAATGAGAATAAAAAAGGGATTCTGTGCAAGAGAAATAATGAGAGAGTGAGAAAATGAGAACCGGAGAGAGAGGAGATAGAAGAAGATTAAAAACCAAACAGACCGATGTTGTGAAAGACAATTACCTATAAAGAACACAACTTTTCAAGTAGAACTGTTAAATAGCACAACAGGTCAGCAGGCATTACTTGAATTCATGAGAATCGCATAGAAGGGCATATAAGATAATATTTTTTTTGTTTTTTTAAGAAATCAAACCAGCCGGTCTCAAAAAAGATAAATTTTTTTTAAAATTTTTTTTAAGATATCCACCCAGTGTCCAAAAATATGTATATTGTATTAAAGCTGATGAAGGTCTTAGGTCAAAACTGCTATGCAAATCTTTAGAGTTTGGCGCTACTCTTGTTAACAAACATATAAAACATATAAACCCATATATTTACATATAAAGAAGCGAAAGTATTGGCGAAACATTTTTTTTGTCGTGACCGCTGCATAAATAAAAAAAATTTGCAATCCCGAGTTCATGCAAAAAAACAGAGTTGCAACAAAAAGCCGGAAGCAATACGAATTTCCGTTGCCAGAAAAATGTAAGCACTTTGCACTTGCCAGAGGATAATGGTATTGTGCCAATTGGGGGGGCAGGCAGATACATTGTGTGATATAGGAGAGCTGCCCGACAGTCTGACAGACACTTTTCTTGGCGCTCATGTTAATAAATTAGTGCTGACCTATTCTCTCTTTAATACTGCTTTGTTTCCATACATATACATATATATATACAGCCCCATTATGTGACGAGGAAAATGGAGTGCTTTTACAAAAATATTGCGAACAACTGGTTTAAATTTTAAATTTAACAACCTTCAACGACGTCGGAGTTTGACACTGTGCCAAGCTTTTGGTCATACACACACAGGTTGTTGTGGCTGTTTTGGCCGTTGGTGTTTCGGGTGGCTTTTAACTTTATTAAAATAGATAAATGCGAGCTAAGCTGGTCTGCTTGTGACCTGACTTTGCACTGTTATTAAAACGTTAAACAGGCCATATATACTCCACGGGCTATGAAAGGGTTGTGTAATTGGAGGTAAATGTTTATAGAGCAGCAAAAAATTTAAAAGTACTTTGCATTTCATCAATTTATCATATTGTTGATTAATGTGTTTTTTAATGTATAGGTGATGCGCGAGAAGTCGATAAGCCAGAAGGGAAAATAACAGCTTAGCAATTTGAAACACACATCGTCCTGACGAACCTGAAGAACGTAATTCGGTGCGTAAGTCAATGGCCGACACAAACAAACACACAGTGGCTCAAATCTGAAACAAAACAGTAGGGTGCAAGGAAGGAACACCCTGCGCCAATCCAGCTAAAGTCCGTTCATTCCGTCAGCCAGTTAAGCCAGTTACGAGCCAACAGCCAGGGAATGGGAGAGAGAAACCTAAAAGCATGTCGATATAAGGCAAGATAAATTGAAAATGAATTGCGAAATAGAGTGAGACAAGCGGGCGGAAAGAAGAAGAAGAGCTGTGAGGCATTTCCATTGGGGTTTCGGTTTCGAAAATCGTATTCGGCCGCCTGTTTCACAGAAATACATAAACAAGGGCAGCAACATAGTAAAAACGTAGTCCAGCATATAGCGCTGGGGCCACGTGAATGGCATTAAGCCGGAGGCAGTGAGGGCAACAAGAGAATTGAATGAAGCGGAAACGGAAACCAGCTAATGAATAAGGCAAAACGAACCAAATGAACGCGCAGTGTTTTGATGCCGACTAGACGACTTATCCTGCCGAAGGAAGATCCAAAACCGCCATCAAACTGCACTCTTCACGGATTCGGAGAGGTGTGCACGGCTTCTGACTATTTAAATTGTTGTACAATTAAATATATGCAATGCGATAATCAAGCCAACGAAACAGTTAATGGCAATGTTGGCAACTCGTAAACACGCTAATCACAGCCCATCTAATCTTTCCGGTCACTTAGTTCCTTCAGCACCTCATTTGCAGCACTATTTATTTATATTTACCACATTAAAGATTAGGCATAGGTCAGCTTTAAAGAATCGTAAATAATTTAGAAATTTCAAAATGTGGATGGGTATAAAAACTGCCTAGGCTATTGCCGATCAAATGCACAAAATAAACAAATGTTCAAACAAACAATCAACATCCCGAGCAATAGGGTCGAATGTTAAGAGCCGGAACGGAGAAGAGAAGAGTAGGGAAGGGAAGAAAAGGGAAGAGAATTGTGTGGCATTGACGTTGATTATACTGCTGCCAGGGGGGATGTCTAAAGCGCACGCTACGCAAAGTGTCAATAACAATTTACACTTGAGACGATATCTCAATATTGTCGCACGTCAAAAGCAGCATCGATAGCAACTGCGACACCAATCGACACCAAACCACAGCGTCCTGGGCCCGGGGCCATGGCCAAGACACTGATAGCAGCAGGACAAACGCTAACCATGATGAGGAGCTGTAACTGAAGCTGAACGCTGACGACAGAGCTGATGCGATTACCGTTGCTGCTGCTGCTGCCAAGACAGCACAGTTGTTTTGTTTATTTAACTGGTACCATAACACCGGAAGAGCAGACCACCCCCACACCCAAACTCATAAACTCACAAACCCAAGTCCAGACCAATGACGTCAGCTGAAAAACTGAAACAATTTCAAGTGGCAGTCAAACGATTGCCACAAGTCATTTCAGCTGCCTCCACAGTAAACAAGTCAAATGATAACAGCAAAAATCACAAGCAAATGAGTTGGAACGCTGACGGTTTAAATATATATATATTTCCATCTCAAAAATGGCTCAAAGTGAAAAAGAGCTATATATTAAAAACTGGGAGTAGAGCTTGTTTGTACAAAATTTATTAAATTCAGCTGGTTTTGTGCAAATGTGACAGACATCTCTGTGAAGCATCTCTGACTCCATAAATATATTTTTGGTCAAGATCAACAGCTATGTTTGCCTGTCCAGCAATCTCGGAAACTTTAAAAGCTGGAGACCTAAATCTTTCGACTATAATTCATTATGATAAATGATAAGTTTATATTTATAAAAAAAATATTTTTAAGTTTAGTCTACTAAGCATATTTCTGAGGGTATACGAGGTAGAGCATATGTTAAATATTTCCTTTCTTGAATACCTCTCCCCACTATCCCAAATAATAAAAAAACAACCAAATCAAATACTACTGACTTACGCTTTGGCTTGTACGTGGATGAATCCTTTTCGTAAGTACTGAAAATTTCATAAGATTATACTTTTAGTTTAGAAATTGTTCACGAATTTAGTTTCCACTGGATTTGTGTAAATTTTTTATGTTTGTGTGCATGCCAGGTTTATAGTATCTTTTAGTCAACATTTTCAGACTACAGCATTCTTACTTGTTTATCGTTAACGATTTTTTTTTTTGCGTATTATTTACTATCTGTAAAGAGCTAGCATCAAAATTGGCTGTTAAAATTACCAAGCGGATATGCATAAATTTGAAATAACTAAGCAGGTCTAGACCAGACCCCAAAGCCAACCCCAACCCCCAACAAAGCACACTTATGATTAGCCATTTTTATGCTAACCTTGCCGCGCTTGTCGACGGCTGTGAATAGTTTCTCGCACTTAATGCCGCCAAATGCAGCGCAAAGTTCGCATTAATATGCAGGAAATTATATTGAATGGATGAGCTTCCCTTTCAAAAAAAAAACCAAAAAAGACGCTGCTATCGAGGCGAAGCGAGGCTGGCTGCTATTCAAATTAGTGAACAGTAAATGTTGCCTGGCGACACTTGGCATATTTGCCCGATGCTTAACCGAGTTGGCAGACGCAGCAGAACAACACCCAACCAGATCGAGAGCCGATCTGTGCAGTGTAGTTAGTGGCAGATATATTGGCATTGCGGAATCGCTCAAGTGCTCCACAATGGGCACTTGTTCAGACAATGTTAAATGCGCGCTCTTTGGCACTGCCTGTCAACTCAGCTCAAGTGGCCACCACCCAAACCACCCAACCCACCCAACCCACCCAATCCACCCAACCAAGGCCTGCGACTACACCAAAGCAGAGCAAGTGCACTTGTCACAATCATTGACATCAATGCGTCGCAGCTGGCTTTTTAGCTGGCTCCGCCAAAGGAAAGGAGACCAGTAAAGGGAGATTACTTATTTTACTATATTCCCTTCGGAATAATTTAGAGTCCATAACCGACCATGGCTCTGAATACCGAATTGATAACGAGTCAATTTAACTTTTAAAAAGTTGTGCGATTTATTGCCATGTCGAAACGATTAAGATATAGACAAGCCTATACATATATAGGTATAGGTATATATAGGTATTTATACAGCATATTTATGTTAAAAGATCCACAGATTATAATCTCTGCTGATGCCAGATAAATTAACATCCTTAACAATTTAAAAGCAGCATTGTTCCCGTAGTCGTTTCTACTGTGTTTTTATGTGAAGGCTGTTGTAATTAAATTTGCTTTTATATGTGGGAGCTTGTGGCTCTAGGAAAACTGGCCCACGTTTGCTGCAAAATAAAGAGAGCATAAAACAGTAGAAACACCTCAAGATTTACTATCACTAACCAGGCACAGTGAAACTCGGTCAACTCGTTGTCGCTGTATTTGTCCTTTTCACTTGTCTTTGATCCTTGGCATCTTAAGATTGTGCGCATATGATTTTTGATTAAGTGCGGACACCGATAACTGCAACTTGCCATAAATCCAGACAATGTATGTTCAAGAAGTTTCTCCATTTGCTTTTCGGAACTGAGACTGCTGGAGAGCTGTGGATTCACATAGTGCATGATCCTCGACACGGTTCGCTCGTAGTCAACGGGCAGCCCAGTTACCCGATCTGCCCGAAAAAGTTTGGGAACTCGAACTTTTGGCTTCGGCTTGTAGAACACAATCGTTTTGCGCCACTTTCGCAGATTCGAATTGTTCTTGCTTGAATTCTTCAAGATGTGCTTCCGGTTACTCCGGATCTGTCCCGTCTTCTTAACGTTGGACTTGGCTTGTTTGGGGATCACAGTTTTAGGCGACGACTTAAGTTTCGCACAACACGAATTTTGTTTCTTAGTGTTATCAATAGCCATAATTTTAAATAAATCAATACTTAGAATTTTGTATTTCCTGAAATATTTTTTTTTATATTTTTAAAAGTACTTTAATAGATTGTTAGATGTACAAAAAAGGAAATCAGAAGTGACAAGGCAACCTTTGATATGTTTCGAAGGTTCAAAACCAATAGAGGTTGGTAATGATTATGGCAGATTTCAGTAATTACTTAACTTATTGTAATGCATATATATATATATATATATATAAATATGCACACATGCAAGTTTACAACAAGTTGCAAGTGGATGTGGCCACAGCCAAGTTAACTTTTGAAACAATGTCAAATACAATAAGCGCTTGCTGTGCATATTATTGCAAATGACACCAACACAAACGAACAGGATTCCCCCCTCCCCCTCCAGCAGCAGCAGCACATTTACTCGCACTTGTGTTTGTCTTCGGCTCTGTCTGTCTGTGTGTCTGTGAGACCGCATTATTGCATTGCAACGAACAATAGCCATTGCAATTACTTGTACTTGATGCAAGTATGTACAAATATAAGCGGCATGTAGCAGCAGCCATGGCCAGCATAGTGAGCACACTTATATATATCTATATATATATATATTTGTGTGTGTGTGTTTATGTGTCCACGCACATCAGCACGTTGAGCTGCAATGGCAACTGCACAAATAGAACAAAAGCTATATAATTAATCATCACCGAACAAGCCAAGCAGAAACAGCATGGTGCTTAGGGGCAACAACAATATCACGCCGTGCCGTGGCATGCCTCATAACAGTAACGGGAGTGCAAATATTGTTGCAATCCCGTCAGATGTGTCGAATAGTGTCCCTCGTTCACCTTGGGGTCGGCATCGATTGAACTGTTATGAAACGACTGCAAAGGTCAGACCCAAATTTACAGTAACAATGCAAGCACTTGGTGTGTCTGTCTGTCTGTCTGTGGGACAATGACTGCTCATAAAAGAAATCAAAATGGCATTTAACCTTGTCCAACATTTTAAATAAATTCGAAATTATTTTGATTTAAAATATGTCCAACTAGGAACAGGGTATTTCCACGTCGAACACCCCCTTGACAAGGGCACTTTAACTGGCTTTTACTTGAACGCCACATCGCACAAAAGTTTGTGAGGTTTCTCTGAACTGATGGAAATGACTTCACACCTTTATTTCTCGGTCTTTGTGTGCGCGTCGAGCAAAAGAATGGAATGGATCAAATATAGATTTTTGTGCTTTATGTCGAAATAAATGGATTTTACATGTTACTACAAAGCGTTCACCGTTCACTTTAAGGACCCATGAAGCCCAAGGTGTAATGTCGGGCTGACAACAACAACAATAACAACAACAGTGGTAACAATAATGAAAATATAACGAGGCATTATAATGTCATTTCATGCGTATTATACAAAAAAAAGGAAATTTAACAAACCCGCCAGCATACACAATATGTGTTTGTGTTGCTGATGTTGACAGAAAAGTGTGAGATAATGTGCACCGAAAGGCTTTGAGAAAATGAACTGTTGATTCTGGGAAGAAAATCAGTGCTGCCGAAAATATTTGATAACTGTCTCATCATATAAACAACATATTAATAGCTTGGCTAAATAACTTATAGCCTACATTTGAGCGTTATACAAAAATATCTCTGTCTTCACTATTTTATTCAATTTAATGTTCATCGCTTCGCACAACTTATTTAAAGTGCTTTGGCTAAAATAAAAACATTAAAATTTTCATCACTAAAATGTTCTCTCTTAAAAATACACATTTAAGTGTATCTGCAACTTACAATTGAATAGAGTACATTTGGTTGAATACCACACGAGCAAGGCCATTACAAGCTGGCCCTAGCTGAAGTGTATGTCCGTCCGATAGCCACCAACATGACCGCAAAGCCAATTCGAGAGCCGAGAGCGACTCGATTTAATGGAAAATCAACCACAAAAACAGTACCAACTTGAACGATTCAGAAATTGCAACATGCGCTGACCACTCGAAGGAATGGGAATGGCAATGGGAATCGGAGTGGGAATGGGAATGGAACGAAGTAACCCAAACAGTAGAGCAATTGACACGCTTTTAGTACACTTCCACACACGAGAAGTTTCAAGTCCAAGAATAGCGCATTGCGGTGCTTCAAGGCACGCAATTAGAAGTTTTAACCACAGCCTTCACCATCTCGAGCTGAAGTACATGTTCAGCTGCCATTTGCGATACACAACTATTCGAGGATTGAAAAATCGAGTTGGCTGTTCATGTTGGTCAAAAAAATTTAAACATCGATTTATCGATAAACAGATATTTCATGTACATCGAAAATTCTTACAAATAAATTAGACACCAAGAAAGAGGAAAGCTCTACATTTGCGATTTCGATTTTAGCTCGATAATCTGCATTTATCGAAATATATCGATATCAACAAAATTTGTTAAACAGATTAAAAAATTAATGTTGCTTTCGGGTTAACATTTTTAGTTCAATATGTTTTGCAATGTATCCATTATTCTAGAAAAAAATGATTTGGGGGAGTTGGCTCTGATTGTGGGTTATCGAAAACTCCTAAAGCACTCCTGGTCGGCTATTAAAAACAAGTTTCGCGAATAAACAACACGAAAAGTGCACAAATAAGCCGCCACTGGCAGTTTCCGCCAGTTCGCCTTCAAGCTTCGCGATTTCCAGCAAACTAATTCAAGTGTTCCGTGAAATGAGTCGAAAATTGACATTCAATTTTCGAGACCATTGCACATTGCAAGGCAATGCCACGCTGCATTAGAGTGCCGAAAATTAAGGTGCGCCACGGTCCTCAGCTGATGCGACTTGATTTAAGCAGCAGAATTAAAGAGAAACCTCAAGTGCAGCAATTACCGAAAAGCAGACAATCCAAACTAAAAACTCTTAAACTTGCACAGTTAGATAAATCCAAGTTTGAAATCGATATATATCGATGTTTACAAACTTTTTGCTACATACTCGATTTTATGAAAATAGTTTCAAAGTAAAGACAACTTACTTTTTTGGAAAGAGTTGCTCAAAATATTTATGAAAAATACATTTAACTTACTTTCGAATTAAAAACAGTACATACATAAAATAGATAGAGAAGATAATTTATTTTTGAATTTTATTTACTTTACAAAAAACAAGAATTTCCTAAATTAAATATTAAATTCAAAAATATTTAATATGTTTAGACAATTATAATAACAATTATAATATGAATCAAATTATTATTTGATAGATAGAACTAATATGTGACAGAGGTGGAAAATCACTTAAGAAATGAATGCGCTCGATTAGCTGCAATTGACAGGATTTGTTGGTAACAGGTAACAGGTGCAGCAATCGGATATTGATTCATACATATGACTTAACGTGTTTTGAAAGTCCAAGTTGTTCCATTGTTGCTGTTTGTTCAGTTGCCCTGTACTTGGCCTACTCACATCGTGAATACGCAAACACAAGAAAAAGACCAACAAGGACATTGTCAGCATCCTGGATGATTTTGTGTAGACTTGGGAAAAGAGACGGCCCATTGTGTGTGGGTATGATGGCAAAAGAAGAATAAAAAATTTCAATGGAACAGAAGTGTCTTCTTCTAATATTACGTTATTTTTCATCATTGTTGGCAAGGTTCTAAGGCAAACTACAAGGCAATCAAGAGTCTTTGTTGGCTGCGACGAGAAGTCAGCACGGAGAGTGGAACTCAAGGAACAAGGACTGGCAGGTCATGAGAAGCTCACTTTAGAAAGCACGCAATTAGACTACAGTCTCTGGTCCTCTATGGGACCTCATCCCAGTCATGGGAGAAACTGCAGCGGCAGCTTTCTCTCGCTCTCGCTCGCACTCGCACTCGCTCGCACTCGCACTCGCCATAATTATTCACAACTTTTGCGTAATGAGTGTGTCGCAGTGTGAAGCCACAAACAAGGAGCCCGCTCAAATTTAGCCAGACTTTGTCCCTTCGCAGTGGCGCAACTCATTAAATATTTAATAGTGAAATTAAAAGAATATGCAAACTGTGCGCAAAATGGCCTGACTCGGCACCAAATGTGCATTTGCAGCTAAAAGTTGCTGTTGTACGTAAGTCACGAAAGTCATTCATTTAAACATACTAAAGCAATTATTTTGCACAATTGTTTATTAAAATTACTTTAAGAACTTGTTAATTGCACAATGGATGATAAGCACATTGTCACGCAACTTTTACGACGGACTGTTGACCATCAAATTCTGGCCAATACAGCTTCTTCTTCTTCTGCTGCCAGTCTGCGAAATAAACTTGTTCAAGTATATATTTGTTTTTATTGATCGCTTGCGGTTGTGCACAATTTAGATCAAGGATATCGATAACGGTACCATGTTCATGCCAAAGCATTTTGTCAATGCTAAAGAACGTTTATGCGCCCGTTTTCTTTCTGGCCCGCCTCGTGAACAACTCGATAGGCAAAGTGGAAAATAATGTGGCTCGGAAGGCAACGGGAGCCCTTGTTGTTGTTGTTGCTGTTGTCCTTAGCATGGAGTAACAGCAAAATTAAATTATTTTCAAGTGAATTTATCAGCCAGGCATAAACGATTTCAGCGTACCAACCGGAAATTGCTAAATATTTTTGTTGGCAATTGAGTTTTTTTTTTTTTTGGCATTAGAGCCGCCTTCGCACTTCTGATTGTGTTATTAACGACATAATTATACAATAAAATGTTTGGCCGTATCGGCCAATTAAATGAATGAATTTTGATTTTATGATTGAAAGGCCGCTAAAATTGGCCATGTGTCCTATTTTATAGCTCTCCCATAAATTGGGTTATTAAGTATGTCTTATTTTTAAAATATAACATGAGTAATTTTTTCTTATTTATTATTCAAAAAAAAAAGATTTATAATTAAAATGTACCACAACTGAATATAGACCCTTTATAGTTATGGTATACAAAAGAAAGCTCTCTTTGACTACTCAACGAGGCCAAGCCTCAATTTTATTTCATTTATTTATTTATTTCTTTTTTTTTTTTGTTGTTGTGAAACATGATGCTCATTATATGGGCGGGTACCTTTTCCAAACAGCTTCCGCAAAAGTCCCATTACAACTGATTTGTAAAAAGACAGCTGGCAATACGCATCGCTATCGATAAGGCAAAGGAACCGACCTGACCTGGCCTTTAAAACCGGGCAAGCCAGTTGCAGAGACTGGCTGAGCACGGCCTGATTAATTAGGGCATTAATTTTGCTAAATTACTATAATACATTAGGGAGATCGAAGCCATTTGTCAAAATTAACCTGAGGACCAATGTAAATGAATTCACTGAGCGTACTAATGAAGTATTTCGACTTTGTGGGCTGTTGTTGGGCTTGTTATACCCAATGGGTCTCAGACAGACAATTACGATAACGATTGCGATTACGATTACGATTACGATTACAATATGGTTTGGTCTCTTAATCTGACTATCTAAGAAGCACTGTTGAAACGGGGGGAGGGTAAAGGAACTTCACTGACGCAGGACGTCTACACTTTCCACTTACAATTGCAGGCATATTATGAAAAATGCACAATGTGCTCTCAGCACACG
Organism: Drosophila micromelanica; assembly: GCA_004143825.1. NCBI lineage: Eukaryota > Metazoa > Arthropoda > Insecta > Diptera > Drosophilidae > Drosophila > Drosophila micromelanica. The sequence goes on from SCDY01001611.1 coordinate 16,481, forward strand.
AGGGCACAAATGTTCAGCTACGTCAAAGTCCCCGCCTGGTGTCATCAGCTTAAAGTTTCTAGGTAATGCTGGGCTCCCTATCTAACGCCAGTAGAGAACTCTGCTTTACATTTTTATGTGTTGCTTTACAAGCAATTGGCGGCTGCGGGTGGTTGGGGGAGGAATGGGGGGAATGGGCTTCGCTACAACTGCGTGGGCGGCATTAATAATTGAAATATTCACTAACAGAAAGTTGAAGACGTTAATGGCGCTTGTCAGGCCAAAGGGATGAAACTGCCGCTGGCGCTGGTGTTTCTCCTTTGGCTTCGGCTTCTGATGCTGCTTCTGTTGCTGCTGCCTTTACTTTTGCTGCTGATGCTGATGCTGCCACACTTCTCTGACTTCGTGCTTGATTGAGGTTTACTTTGCCGAGAGGCTAATGCATAAACCATGCACAGACATCAACGAGCATCTTACATGAACTGAAGTGGCACTGCCGTTTCCCTAGTCCTGATCCCAGTTAGTGTCCTCGGCCGGGGCCATCACCTAGGCCACATATTTCTTGCTCATTATAAGGCAACGCCTTTGACAACTGGCTACCGCATCGTCTACGGAGTTGACAACGCCTCAGAGCAATGCCCATTTTTGCCAGCTAACTTGTCCTTTTGCCTTGCTGTCTGTAGCTTTCCGGCTTCCTGCTTACTTCCTTGAGAGTTCACTGTTGTTGTTGTTGTTGTTTTTTTTTTTGCGCGCGTTTTGCAAATGACGAAGCCGCCGTTTTCCCGGCATATTTCCATATTCCCAAAACGCTGGCATGCGTAATGAGCTCGTGCTAGAGGTTCAACTTTTTCTTGTTTTGTAATTTAAAAATAATTTCGCTGCGCGTTCAAAATACGTTTGCAAATGTACACACACACATACATATATATATATATATATATATATATATATATAGGTATGTACGATTTCATATAAATGTACATATTTAGCCTGGGGTGGCTCTGCGGCCTGGCTGTGGTCCCAGTCCCGGCCACTCCCACAGCGATGCCTCCAACACGCTGCGACGAACTGCCTCCGGCCAACGAGAGGCGTTTACTTGCACACCCAAAAATATTCCCGTAGCAGTCATTTGGGTTTATTATCACAAGGCGTTGACTGGAGACCCTCGCGAAGGCGGCTCGACTCCGGCTGGCAGTCATTGCACGGTCATAAACCCGGCTATATGCCGGAGAGATCCGTATTGAACATAAAGCAAAGTTATTCGATTTCGTGCGTATGAAGGTTTAAAGCAATATGCTTAAACTTTAATTTTGCCGCTGAAACAAACTGTAACCGCAAAACGCCAAAAGGAAATAAATGTGCGACTTTGCAATGAAACAGGCATTTATGGTGCCATAAAACAAACCAAGCACAAATATTTCCAACTCATCTTAAAACAAGTCTGTTTGTTTCTGTGTGTGTGTGTGTGTGTGTGTGTGTGGTTGTGTGTATTTCCGTATTTGTTAGGCATGCACAATAAAGCATTCCAAGCACTCATATCAATTTGTGCGTATTTTTGGGCTGTCAGCCCTAAACATAAAAATGCATATTTAAGTTTGATTGGCCCAGTGGTAGAAACTCCGTAGAAACATTCGACTGCAGTGGGATATGAAAGATGACAGCAAAAATAAATAAATATAGCATATTGAAAAATATTGCAGCCTTTTTCAAATGCATGGCTATATTTTCGTTCAGTGCACATACTACAATAATATAGAAAATATAATTTGCTTGCTGACTCGAAACTTTAGAAGTAAAAAAACACAAAATTGTATTTAAAAAAAAACTTACATTTTTTTTGGTTTACACATAAAAATCATACATAAATAAAAATATATATACTATGTTTAATTGTTTAATTGTCATATGTATTATATAAAGATTATATATAAATAAGTTTAAAAAAAAATTATATGATCAGTTTTAAATTTATTTTAAAAGTTTTATATGTATTTATTGTCAAGTTAAAAAATGTATATTTTAAAAAATATTTGTCCCCGAAATAGATGGGTAACGCCTAGTTGTGAAATGCAGCAACACGCATTTTAATAAAAACCGGTAACAACAAAACCAAAGACGTCGTAAGCGCCCCGCACCATTTGAAGGGCCAGCAACAACATTCGCACATCGCATAACAAGAAAAAACCACAAAGTACAAAGGGCAAAATGACTCCCACGGGAGGAGCTCAAAGTTCTTCGGTCTCCGAGCAAAATTGCCACCAGCTCATGTCGGAGAGCAGATGTTTTTGTTGGTGTGTATGATGAGAATAGAGGTGGTGTTCGAGTGTTTGCCAAACGATGTGGAGTAAGAAACGAAATGTCGCATATTAAAGTCGCCTTTCCGTCGAGACATCAACGTCAAAGTCGACGTCGACGTCGACATCGAAAGCTGATGGAACAGCAGAGCACGAGAGGCGCGCCGGGCAAAAGGGAAGTTAAATTATTTTAAAGTGCTTTGCGGTTATTTGGCTGCGCGTTTGTTGCTGCTCTTTTGCCTTGACACTCGAGAAGATTTCAACAAAAAAAAAAAAAAACATGACAACAACAACAGGAAAATTTCATGTATTTACATATTAAAGTGGAATAATTTTTGCCGTTCCGAGTCCCATTTGCATGTTTGCAAGCTGTGCAGCTTTTCTTTCATTCAGAACGGCACATTTTACGGGTAAACAGTGTTAATGAAGTCGCATTAATTTGAGTGCATTACGCGAGACAACAATAGCAGACCCGCCGCAGCTGTAACACGCGTGTTAAGAGGAAGGCTAGGAGCCCAGCAACAACTGAGGCCAAAAAGGCGGGCAAGAATACACACACACATACACAAATTTTGTACACATGCTCGCCGCAGCAGAGACGATGACAGTACAAACATTTAGTAACAGGGAAAAATGGCTAAATGGCACTATGGAGAAAAGGGGTCAGGGAAATGAGGGGGACGCTGTTGCTGCAGCCGCCGAGGGAAAGAGTTTGAAAACGGAGTCGCCATCGTTGGCCTCCTGCAGCGTCGTAAAACGGTGTTGGCAACATGAAAATCTTGTCATATTTTTCTTGTTTACTGTCAACATCTTTGTACTTCAAGTCCCATTATGTTAATTATGATGAAGTAAACAGGACACAGTTGTTATTTATTATAATTACCAGCAGTCAGGCGTCGAGTCGTTGAAGACAATGCCAGAAGACGCAAGGCGCCAACGCTAAATGAATTTGTTGCGACTAACCCTAAACCATCTAGCACAGAACAAATTAAAATGACAGCAAAAGGAACTGAAGGGGGGAGGGGGGGGTAGGTAGGTATATAATTGACCGGGCTGCTGTGAAAAGTTCTTAGATTTGGGGACAACATTTAAGCTCTGCTACAAAGCCCTTCATTTAACTAATTCAATTAAAAACTTTAAAAAGTTGGGCTTGCCAGGCAATATAAGTAATTCAGAGATGCATTCAGCAAATTAGAAAAGTCTTAACGGTTGCTTATTTACATATGTAAGTACGCACACACACACACAAATACACACACACACACAAGTGGCAAGTGTCTGTCTTTACGCATTAACAGTTCACATGGCGTATGACGAGTTTTATTGAAACTTTGTCTTTTGTTTTGCCGAGAAAGCGAATTTAATGGAAATTCCTAGCATACTTTGCTGCATTGTTAGACACACAGGCAGAGGACCCTGTGTGCGAAGGGTGCGCTTTTGTATTCAGCACAAACAAAAACAATCAATAGAAATTGGTATGCAAACAGTCTTTGTATGCGGGCCTCGGCTTATTTGCTCAAGAAAGTAAAAGCAAAGAAAAGCAAATGCCACACACACACATTGAGACACACCCACATACACAGAAGGGGTTTAGACAGTGCGATGTTGCTTGTGTTTTTCTTCGCCATCTAATTTTAAAATTGTGTTTAATTTTGCAAGTGGCCGCCAACACGAGTCGAGTCTGTTCGCTTCTTTTGTTTGCACCTCCCAAATGCATTTTTAATAATGCAGCACACCAAAAACAATGACATTAATTAGCCGTTCTTTGTGAGTGCAGAACAAAAAAAGAAAACAGAAGCAAAATGCAGCTGAGCTTTGTATTTTTCTTCTTCTGCCATTGCTGCTGCTGCTACTTTTCCTGCTTTATTGTATTGTGTCCATTTGTTTTATGTGCAACGACAGCGGAAAAATTCATTACATATTTGCACAGCGCGCAAATTGTTGTATTCGAAACAAAGAGCATGAAAATTATTTGGATGGTATAGAAAAACGACACGGGAAGGAGTGCAAATGAGTGAAATTAAGCGGCCCATTAGACGTTGCGAAGATGCACATCAAATGGGCGACAATGCGTATACGCAACCAACTCTTGAGTCCGCATTCAAACTTAAATAAATGTGTGCATAATTTATAATAAATATTTTTATATCTAGCATCTAGCATCTAGCATCTCTTGTGCGGTTAAATAAATGTGTGTACAATTTATAATAAATATTTATATATACACATTTATATCTAGCACGCTTCTTGTGTTCTTTTAAACGCCTCTTTAAAAACTATTGTTCAATGTTATTGCATTCTTTCGCTCAATGTGTTGACTGGCAGCCCCGAGACTGCCCATATCCCATGCTGTTTTCATCCCCGCTGGTTCGCAGCGCATGGCGATGTCCTGCAGGCAAGTTTTCAACACACAAAACTCTTAAATAATTCGCATATGCAGCTGAATAGTACAAATAAAAAACGCCCACATCGCATACATAGTTATACACATATATGTGGCCCTGTTGTGGATGCATTTGTGTGTTTCAAGTGTTGATGTTAGTTTGTTGGTAGTCGAATGTATTTATTACAAAAAAAATGGTATATAAATACAAACATGCCGCGCCATAAATTGCAACGGTTATATTGAGAATGTAAACAGGAAATGTTTTGTTCTCGTTTTGGCCACTGCCGTTTATTTATTTCTTACGAAGGCTGCAAGAAAATTGTTCACCCAGACACACTCATTATGTGACTTTAGAGCCCTCTTTAAAAACAGCGTGCAGCAAAAATGTCATTACCTACACAAGATGAGCTGTGTACGGTTAAAAATATGAATAGAAACTATAAACATACAAAACATACCCATATAAACATATATATACACATACATATGTGTGTGCATACATAGATTGTAGCACGCGCAGAAAAGTATGCTATACTTTTTGCATAGTTTCTAGCCCGCCCCTAGCTTGTGCAAATATATAGCTGCTAGTGAACTTGTGTGTACCACTTAAATGCGACTCCATGAAAACAGGCTTGGTCTTACCTGTGAATGCCCGCACATCCATTTTAATACCCTGTAGCCATGGATAAAATAGAGTTTATCAAAGCACTGCTAGAGCTGAAAGTTAGGCTCATATATAACTATATCCGTCATTTGTTTAACATACATAAAAGTAATACATTTATTTTTTTGTATATTCACATATCAGATTTGAGTAATGAGCATCTGTTAGTCGGGTATTTTGATGCGCAGCATGCATACTTATTTGGATAACACTTTATGCTGCGCTCTGCAGCTGTGCGATTGCGTCAGAGTGTGGAATGTGTGCGACATAGTGTGGTTGTATAGGGTGGTTGTGCGGCATTTTGGCCGCACGCTTAACTTATTGCTGAGGCAACTCTGCCGCTCAAGTTTCGCAAAGTCTACTTCAAAATCCATAATTGCAGTTTGAGTGCCGCGTGTATATTCAGCTTTTTCGCCAGGTCTTACACGAAAGCTAATACAAATAGCAAACCCACCATGAGCTCTCCGTTTATTTGGATTCCCTTTTCTTTTCTTTCTTTTTTATCAAAGTTATTTGTGTCTCTTTTCAATGCTAAGGCAGAGATAAGCTGCGCACACGCTCGCCCAGACCACCAGTTGCACGATGAATGAAAGCAATCAAGCTAATTCATTTTAAAAGTTTTTACTTGACTTTCAGACTTGCTCAACTTGGCAATATTAATTTTTTCTTTTATCCAAGTATCTCGACATCGTGACAGTTTGTGGGTTTGCGGCGACAATGCGCCACATCAGAGTTTTGATAAGCAAAAATAAAATAAAATACGAAACAATATATAAGTGTAACGCTATGCGAAACTTGCCTTCATCTTTCCTATTACATCCCCTATCAATAGCAAAGTGAATAACACCTCGGATACACATAAATCCATATACATATACATACATATACATATATATCTCTACGCATACCTTAGTAGCGAACGCATTAAACTTTGGCAGCCGTGCGCTAGAACAATTTTTTTTCTGGCTTGGCAAAAATATATAAAATAAATTTATAACGAAAACGTGATGTGCTTATTGATGGATACGTTGATGACGAGTGTGGTCGGGGGGATTACGGCTTATACAAATGATCACATTTTCTTCATCTCTGTATTATGACAGGTAGAAAACACACACGAATATTGTTTTGTATCTTAACATGGGCACGTAGGGACTGTCAGACTCCTGGACATCCCATGTCTCTGGGCTTGCCAAGATCCACTCACAAATTTGTACAATAATATTAAACACAATAGTACAATTTATAGTTTTATGCATTTCATTTTGTTTAGTGTTTTTGTTGCATATTTGCATACGAATATTTATTTTTAATTTTACCTTTTTACCGCTGTCATATTTTGTTGTAAACTTATCAGCGCAGTCACGGTCTGTTGCATCAGTTTGGACCTATCTGTTTGTATTACGTGGTGCAATTTAGTTTATTCACTTCAAAATGTGCAATTTGATTGGCAACGGTATTTTTGATTGTTTATGGCATATATACGGTGAAATTCCTTTTTATTATTATATTATAGTCATACAGTTCACTAAACATTTCATATTTAGTGAAAACATTGAAAATATTCAAATTTTACATTTCTCTCTGTCAAAAATAAAAGATATACACAAAGGCATGACAAGTAAGATAAGGTATTTTTTTATTTTTTTTAATTCAATTGCAACAACTGAAACCTAAAATATGTCAAAGTAGGTCAACGTGTCCGAATATTCTATCAAAGTGCTGTTCTATTTGACTCTACTCTACTTAGTGTCACTTTTATTTGCCGTACAGTAGACAAAAATTGAGAGAGAAGCCCAAGCCTAAAATAGTAAAATCTTTATCAAATGTGTTTTATTTTCACATTTAATAAACATTTTTTCATTGCTCGTTTGTGGTTTGCTTTCTTTCTGTGCATTTACGTTAGATACGGAATTGGAAGGTAAAAGGCAACGTAATCCATTTAAGTGCCTAGGTAATAGTGAATGTGTGTGTTGAGAGGGAATGAAGAGAAACGCGATCTGAACATAGCCTTGTGTAGTCGGACTTCATTTCACACATATATACGTATATATCATATGTATGTCAGCACTTACAAAGTTTCAACCGATGAGCTCTGAAAAGTAAGTGGCAAAGCGGAAACAGCAAAGAAAAATATATTTTTACAATTCAATTGGACCAAAAATTTCATGACTGCAGCCAATCCACTCTAGAGACTCTCCTTAAGTTCTATCTCTGGGGTTAAATTTTTTGGATAAACTTTAAATCGAGCGATGAATTTTCACATATTTGCAACAATGTGGCAAATCTATCTCAAATACTTATTTAACATTGGTACATTTAACATTTGGACTAAGCAGCTAAGGAAATTGTTCTTGATAATTAATACTTTGAAATGTACACAGAACTTTGAGTTATTGGCATTAAAAGCCATTTCATGTAGTTAACCACACATCGAGCCCGATTCAAAGCCAGAAGCGGTCATCGACTCGACGTGGGCGTCTTATGAGCGCTCCATAACAAACACACCCGGATCAAGTCTGTGCCCCAAACTGGACATGATAGCTCGGGGACCGAACCGAGCATAATAATGTTTGCATAGCTTTTGGGTTTTATTACTCGGCTGTGTAAATGTCAGCGACGGCATGTTTGCATCCACTGTCCTCTTTCATCGTCCTAGTCATAGTGGTCGTTACTCTGCCACAATGTCCTTCCAAATACCTTTTGTTCTACAGCCGCCTTCGCTATCGTCTCCCTTTTTGTTGCGTTGTCTGGGCGGGGAAAGGGGGGTGGTTGGGGGTTCTGTGTGCAGTCATTTACATGTTTCAGTCGCGTCTATTTTATCCTGTTGCTGCCGGCCCCAACTTGCCTCAGATGGCCAGCTACTTTATGTTTAGCTCTTGTGCATTTTTGAGTTAATATACTTAGCAGCACATTTTGACGACGACGACGACGACGACGACATTCTCTGCTGTCCACCGACCGAAACTTCTCTCCCGGCGCTTATCTACTTGTCAAAATTTTGGTTGCTTGACTAGTGCTCGTTGTTTGGTCCTTTAAGAGCTAAAACTTATAGCTTTTGCCTTGTTCTCTGGTGGCTTTTTCGGGGCATTTCTTGTGTGCTTTTTGTTTTAGTTATTTCTTTTGTTTCGGGGTTTTCTGCTTCTGCTTCTGCTTCTGCTCTGGCGGCTTTGAAGTTTGCTGGCTTGTCTTTAATGACATTGGAAATTGCGGTCAGGACAATTAATTTCCGGTTGACGAAACTTTACTTTAGTTTTTTGACAATCAACCTTCCACAGACGACAAGTTTCACTACGACTTCTGTCCGACTTCAGCTGGACATTACCGTTAAGCGCAAAGATAACCCAAGCCGAGCTTGTTAGCGCTTCGCAGGTGTCTCTGGCATCTTAGATGAGTTCGTCACAGTTCCTATTTCCTAGAATTCACATAGCTCACATCGTCACAATTGAGCATGTGTCCCATCTGTGCATTTCTTAAAGCCTGCGTGTGTAAAGTGCCAAAAAAGGAACCACACCTATTTAGCATTCTAACGAACTTTCTCACCGACACCCCCACACACACACACACACAACAACAACAACAACAAGAAGCTACACGCATATATGGACTCGGGACGCATGTACGTGCATGGGCCTAAGTGCTCGGCAATGGCAATGCCTCTTCGTAACGGATGAGCGCGAGTGAGGTGCGCATTAAAATTTCAGACCACGTAGCCAATCTGCACTTAAAAGACCTTTCGAGATTTGAATTTTTCCCACATTTTCGCAGCCAGTCAGTCTACCGATTATATTTGCCGATTCCAGCCCAGGGGCCAGTACTCACTCATAGTTCCGTAACCACAATGGATCCTACAAAAAAGCAACTGCGACATTCGACCATAAGCCATACTCGTAAGTGCTGTGACATGTTATCGACGCATTTCCGTGCTGATGAGTGGGTTTGGGTCCATTGTTGTGCCCAAACAAACAAGCATTGTTAACACTAAGGAAGCCATTGCCAGCTGCTCAACACAAAAAAAAACAAGTGAGAAGGCTCTAGTCGGGACCGCCCGACTAGGAGATACCCTGAACCCTGCGATCTGGTTCTATAAACATTTCAGCTTGTTTACACATA
>SCDY01001612.1:0-41102 GCA_004143825.1 Drosophila micromelanica
ATGTGTAAGTGTATGTGTGAATTTGTGTATGCATGTGTAAACGAGCCGAAATGTTTATGGAACCAGATCGCAGGGTTCAGGGTATCTCCTAGTCGGGCGACCCCGACTAGAGCCTTCTCACTTGTTATTTATAAAGCAGCCTTTAATTACTCGAACCTACTCTCAAGTTCAACCAAATTTCCTGTCTTACATACATTCAACTTCTACTTTGTAATCATTGTGTGTCAAATAGGCGGAGACTCGATTCCATTGCTACGTTTGTCAAGTTGTTGCCTTTTGAAAAACTAACAAGGAAAAACTTTGGCGCCAATGCGACATTTTAACTGACAATAGCGCTAGAAAAAGTTTTCCATCCTCCATTATGGTGGCCTATCTAAAGGCAGGCACTGTAACACATTTGCATAATATTGTATATCAGCCAAGCGAGAAATTCAACTTTAAGCTCTTAAAGATTTAATAAACGAACAATTTACTGCATTTTTTTTTAAGAGACTTGAAATTTTCAGTGGTGATGCAAATTAAAAATTTTTCCAAAAAAAAACACAAAATTTGAATTTGGCGCCGTAAGTGTTCATTTTTGAAAAATATCTGATAAATAATTATAGGTTGGCCGTCACAATTTGTTGAAAATTATACTGATTTTAAGGTTACGCGTCTAAAAAAATTTTAATTTAATTTAAATTAAAAAAGTAAAATTAACTTTTTTCAAGACTACAGATACAGGACAATATTTTCAATAAACAAATGTAAATACGCACAAAGCATATTTATTAATTTCTTTTTATTTATTTTATAACTTTAAAAAATTATATATCAAGAAATTTAAGCTGCTTGAAGTCTATAAATTAAATTTTTGAATTGTATAAAAAAAACACACACAAATAAATGCAATAAGTGCAAATACTCCAAGATACAATATACATATAAGCATAAGAGTCGCGGCTAGTCAATAGATTCTGGAAGTTTGGGAAAGGGAACTTATATTTATTGTCCCAAAATGACGCATTTTATGTTCAACAAATATGGTAAGAGTAAGTGAGAAAACTAACGATGAGTTCATTATGAGATCATGCCGCAAAGTGCAGCAAGAATGGCAACGCAACAGCAACAACTGCCAGCATAAGCCAAACATTAATAATAAACAACTTACAAGCCATAAACCAATGAGATGCAGAGGCACAAAAAGTCAAATTTACAGAATAAATTACAACATGGCATAAAAACAGGAACATAACGCTGCAGGGTCTAACCGACTGTGCCATACTCGTTCGAAGTCTTTAAACAACATCAAGGCAAAGATTTTTTTAAATATTGATTTTGAGAAGTATCGATTATCTATCTACTAATTTTGTTGACTCTGGGTATAAAACTACCCTTCCTATAAATTGATTTTTGCGGTTACATTTAAGAAATCGCTCTTAAAATGTAGTATCGATAATGATTTTGACGTAACGGGACAATTTATCGATCATCTTTAAATTCAATAGAACCCGAAATAAACATAGTTTTTTTGTCGTTATATCGAAAAAAAAATTCAATCGGTTTAATCCAGATTTTTTTTAAATAACACTAAGATTTCATGAAGATATACCCTTAATAAAATGTACTTGTACAAGACCAGAAATACACTTTTTACTTTGTATGCTGAGTATAAGTAAACCAGCAAACAAATATGCATGCAATAAAAGCATGAAAACAAAAAAAAACCAAGCCAAAACCAAACGCATTTTGGATGTTGGAAAGTAAAATGCAAAAAAAAAGAAGAAGACATCATATTTATATAACTGGCCGGCAAAACTGGTAAATGGTAACTTGAATATGTGAACTAAATGGGAGGGCACAATTTACAATTTACACTGGAAGCTGGACGATGACCACGATGGCGACTTCGGACGGAGGGCCAACAACAACACACAGCGCAGACAGATTTGCAGATTTGCCCAATATTGAAGAATGGTATAAGCATATATCTTCTACACCCAAAAATTTGTATTTTGTCGAGAAATACCCATAACATGATAATGGATTTTTAATGTGGATCGCTCTTCCTATTTAATCCAGAATGATTAAAGAAAACGGTTTGTGAAACGACAAAAATGCCCATAATATGGAGTTTAAAATAAGAAAACAAGTGAAAAGGCTTCAGTCGGGGCCGCTCGACTAGAAGATACCCTGAACCCTTTCTTCATAAGCATTTCAATCCGTATGCATTTATACATAAATATACACAAATTGAAATTTGGCTTCACATATTCATATTCCATGGGAGCACAGTGCCTGGCTGGTTGTAAAAATCAGTGGTGATTTTACAGGGTCATCTGCATACACAGCAGGACATGGTCAGCAGGATATGGTCATCCACGCGCATTAAATTGCCTTGACGCATCGCCAACTTTGTGACTTTAAAAAATATACACCCAGCAAATAAACGCTGATGAAAAATGCTATGAATGTGAATATGTGAAATTTTCAACTTAAAATGTATGAAAAATGCTATGAATATGAATAAGTAAAATTCTCATTGTAAATTTTATACATATAAACTGTACAGATATAGTAATCAAGTCAAAAATTAAAAATGGACTATGCAATATTAACACAATATTTTATTAAAATAATTGCCATAATCCGATAAAGCCTTAAAATCATTCATATCTGTTTGAATTAATGTATTCAATAAAGATGACATGCCTTACAACAAATAATCAAAATTCTGTGAAATTAGTTAATACTTTTTTATATAAATTGCAAACATTTTTTTTTAAAAGTGTTCAAAAATTCGTTTGTAAATATATATAAATTTTATAAGGTCGGATATGCCTCCTTCTGCCTGTTACACACATTTGCACAAAACCATTATACCCTTTTTTAATTCAACAATTTTCAAAGGGTTCAGGGTATAAAAACTTCTGGTACCTCGAGAACAAAAACTTTGTTAATTGTAAAATTGATTTGCCATTCAAATAACTTCAATCCACTTATAATTCGTAATGCAAATCGAAAAGCAAACGTTTTTAATTTAACTAGCTAACTTTTGTAGACAATTTGGTGGCTGCATTTTTTTTATTCCTATTTGAACTTCTTTTTTATTCTTATAAATTTCAACAATATTGAGAGGATGAAATCGCCGATTAAGAAGAACTTGTAACAAATAAACACGCAAAATTGTCCATTTAACAACTTTGATATTATGTTTTATAGTCTGAGGTGCGGTAAGAAAATCAAATCTTGCAATCGATTTTTATCGATATTAAAATAAATTAAAAACTTGCTCTGGATCGTGTTTACACATAAGCCATTAGACCTATTTTCGATTTAATGAAAAACAGACATCATTGACACAAACCGTTTAATTTTTCATGTGATCAATTTTCGTTAGGTTATCTTGTTTCCTTACCTGTCCAATACAAAAGTGGTTTGTGTCTTCGGCGAAACAAATTTGACAGCTAGATGCGTCTGCTGGCCGCTAGGTGGAGACACATTGAGATATATGGATTAAATCGAATTGCGAATCCTTTAACGGAAACAAACCAGAACCCCTAACACTTTATCTGACGCGGGTATACACGACTAGTAATAATTGAAGATGGCACCAACCCAATACACACTTTTCACTTTGTGAATGAGTACAAGAACCCCAGAGATTAGGTATTAAGCAGCTGATTAATCCTTGTATAGAGCAGAGTAAGTTAAGTATACATAAGCTCTTAGTTGTAATGTCAGACAAAATGTTGAGGCAAATAGCCAAATAGCCTTCGGGCCAAGGGAAATGAAAACCAAGGATGGAAAAATTGCACGACAAATGTCATAAAACGGGCACTCACCTCGATAAAGTTTGCTGCGTTTGCCAGCGATTGGTTGGTGTTGTTGTTGTTGTTGTTGTTGTTGTTGTTGTGGTTGCTGCTGCTGCTGTTGCTGTATAGCCGCATCTAGCTGCAGCAGCAATTGCGGCGCTGTTGCTGCTGCTGCCTGGCCGATATTTCCATTAACATTAGTCACAACGGCCACCGACGGTGTCAATTGTTGCTGCACAAGTTTCTGTTGCTGTTGCTGTTGTTCCCGCTGGTGCTGATGCTGATGCTGATATTGGTGTTGCAATGGCTGCCCACTGCCTCCAGCTGCTGCTGCTACTGCTTGGGGCGGGCCGTGAGCCGGGCAATAGCTGCGATACTCGCCATGGATGTCGATATATATGGGCGCTTCCACAAGTGGCCAGGCCCCAGCTGCAGCTGTTGGTGCTGCTGCTGCTGCTGCTGCTGCTGCTGCTGCTGATGCGCCCGTTGGCGTCAATGTAATTAATTGCACGGGTAACAATTGAGTTCCATTGCTCGACTGCAAATGAATATGCGGTATTCCACCCTGTTGTTGTTGTTTGGGCGACAAATGTTGCTGTTGCTGTTGTTGTTGTTGCTGCTGCTGCTGCTGCTGCAGGGACAGCGCGTGCTGCTGATAATAAACCGTTGTCTGCTCATAGGCTGCGTACAGGGTGCTCGTCGCATGGCTTCTGTTGAATGTTGCCGCTGTTGTCATGCTGCTGCTGCTGTTGCTGCTGCTGCTTGCAACCGATTGCTGCAACTTGGCCTTTAATGCGGCTGGCTGAAAGGGCGGCGCCAGCGGCGTCAGATTCGATTGATAAGCCTTATCCAATGCGCTGCTGTTCGATTGTGATAATGCGCTTGTTCGATGCGTCTCCTCCGATTGGTGAATTGGCATTTTGTCCGCTTTACGGCCGGATTTCATCCGTTCACGGCTCATGTTGAGCTTGCCACGATTGTTGTTGCTATCGACCGCATTTTGTGCGGCACCTGCCCTATCGATTAGCTGATAACTTTCATCGATAAAGTCGACCAAATCCTGACAGGCCTGCTGCAATTCCGACGACGACGACGATGTTGTCGCATTATTTTCTTGATGCACCCCGCCAACATCAGCTTCATCGTCGCTTTCAATCACATGCTCGATGATCCGAAAGTTATCATAGTCTATTATCCGGGCATAGCCCATTTGCAGCGCCAGTCCCGTTAGCCGGGTCACATCGTCCTCGCTGTCAACGTCATCATCAAAGGACTCCTTTTTGGGTGTCTCTTCCGTTAAGGCTTCTTCTGCAACTGTTTGTTTTGTATTCATTTCAGATACATTGTCTTCTTCTGCAGATCCTTTAGTTTGCTCTTCTGCCTCCTCTTCGGTTTGCGTGCTGTTATCCATAAATATTGCTGCCACTACATCAGTAGCTGCTGCTGCAGCAGGTAATTCACAGGTGTCATAGTAAACACATCCATCGCACACCAAATCCAACTGTGTCTCATTTGACGGCTTCTTCAAGTGGGAGCTTATAGCTGCTGCTGCCATTATATATTTAATCGATATCCATATATATATACACGTTTGTCTTACTTGCCAATTTTTTCCGTTACCTTAAAGCTTATTCTGTCTTTAGTTTTGCTTGCGTTTAATGGCCAAAATTGTGTTGGGCTTTCACGTTGCTTTTGAGTACTTTTTGTCAGCAATGGCATTTTGTTGTCTTTGGCTTCGATAATAACGTTGTATTCAAAAATATTCTCATTCAAGTTTTTTACATTTACCCTGATTTAAATTTTATAACTTCTTTTCATGTAAATTCTGCAAATATAAAAAGAGAAGAGAACAAATTAATTTGATTAGTTTTTACATTTATTCTCCTTGTTTTGTAAGTAAAACATTTTAAAACAGATTGCTCTAAGCGGGTCCATCTGACTAGGAGATACCCAGCATTTTAATATATACACAAAAACGATGAGCAACATTATTTAAAATAAACTTTCGAAAATAAATTAAATTAAAAACTAGCAACGAAAAAAATAAAACCCAATACAAAAATTGACCATCAAGCGGGCTCGAACCGCTAACTCTTTATTACATTTCAGAAAATGTAATGGTAATTATACATCATTTGAAATAATCTTGATCTGCTTATGGGATATACGAACTAAAGTCTCTGAAATCGACAAGCTCTTTATACACACAGACAGACAGAAAGACAGGCCTAGAGCGTCTAGTGATTTTGGGAATATATATACTGTATGGGATCGAAAATGCTTTCATCTGCGTGTTACGTACATTTGCTTAAAACCATTATACCCTTTTTACCCATTTTCAATGAGTGTACAAGAATATTTTTTAATAAAAAAAAAGAATTTATTAGTGGATGACGAACACTTTAGACTCTTTCAATCAATCCATGAATAATCTATTTTTAAACATGTTTCAATAAGCGGAACTTAACGAATTTTAACCTATATATGCATTAAAATAATTATACAAAAGGCAAACTTAATCTGAGCTAACGCAAAATCAGAGCATACTTAAATGGGCTACCCACATGGAATTTACATTTGTTGCATATTTGCTTACAGCTGACTCATGTTTGTGACTGGATTCCATGTTAACTGGCCATATGGCAGCACAAAGCTGGCAAATACTGATACCTTATTTTCTAGTCGCTAACTTGCTAAAATATTATTTAAATTATTGCTTTCAAATTTTGATTCATGAAAGTCTTTATTTGCAATCTGTGGCCCACAAATTATTGATACCACGTGTTTCTTTTTTTTTCTGTGCTGACAGTTTAATTATATATTCAATTGGCCATATGGTTTTCGGCGACGACAACGCTCTATATTTAGCCATGCACCGCCGATTACCAACAGCAGCAGTAAAGCTTCGTCCAATTACGATAACATCAAATGCCAAAATAAGACCCAGTTCGAATTGCGCACATCTTCTAATCGATTTGTTGCCAGGGTCTAAATCTTTTTCGGTTCGAACAAATAAACTTTTATCTATCTATATATATATTGCTGGTTAACACAGGCGATTTGTGTCATCAGAAAATGACACTTTGAGCATTGAGATGTTTTAGAAAATTGCCTACCCTAACAATTGACACCTCTGAACACTCTCTCTGACACCTCCCATTTAGTTTTGTCATGTGACAAAATTTCAGCTAAGCTAGCCAAGCATCTAATATAACAAAGATTTGTGCCTTGAATTCGAACGCGATATAGTGATTAACTTTAATTGCCACGCCTTGAATGGGCAGAGCCTTAATATCGTAACACTTTAACGGATACTGGTTTGCACGAGCATAGATTTCAGAATTCAAGTGTCTAACATTAAAAACGACAAAGAATTTCGAACCTTTTATTTTTAAATACAAAATTAATAAAAATTAATAATTTAGCAAAAGTGAAAATAAAGAAAAATATATACAATTTTTTTAAAATAAAGTTTTTTTTTAAATTAAAAAATTTTTTAGCTTACTTTTTTTAAATTGATGTGTTGGGTTATTGGGTTGGGTTATTTGCCGTAAGGCTCAACCGATTTAAAAATTTATTGCATATTAAATGTAAGAGTATTAAATGTTAAATAAATGTATACAATTATAATGAATATGAGAAGTTTACTATATTATATCGCTTTTAAATGCTCTTCAGTCTAATTTTAAATTATTAAGTTTTGTACTTTTAGTTCGTTATCTTTATTTCGATACATATCGATTTTAAGATATCGATTTTAGAGATTATAAGAATTAGGCTTATAAATTGGTACCAAGACCTATCATTATGTGTAATGTAATGTAAATATGGCACTGTGAATATTAATTAATATTAATTTATAAATCTAGATAGAGTTTATATATAAATATATATTCGTGTTTGTGTTATAAAAGAAGAACAAAAGCTGTTGAGTAAAATACGCAGCATTTGTAAGTCGGACACTACTGAAATTAACTCTGTTTTTTTTCTTATACACATATCGTACTATTTATTTAACAAAGTAGGTTTGTTTCCAATCGGCTGAAAGTACACCACATTTTATTCAGTTTAAATTTGTTAATAAACAAAACGGAACATTCAGAATCGACTATAACAAAGGGACACTATTAAGAAGAAGGAAAAAAACCGAAAATGCCAAACTTCAATGGAGCCATAATTATGCACACTCTGCAATTGATGAAGGCTCCAGCAACACTTCGCGAGATTGTGATGACGATTGCCAAGAATATAGATATGCCACAGGACGATCTAATGATGCCCGTTAAGCAAACCCTTGAAATGGGAAGTCGTTTGGGATTTCTGCAGAAGCTAAATGGTAAAATGTTTGATTTTTTTTTACAAGCCAAATATTGATTTGTGTATTAAATTCAAACAGGACGATACTTTTTGGTGCCGATGACTTTTGAGACGCTCATGTCTGAAATGAAATCGATGGGCCAGCCTGCCCGTAAAACAGATGTGTGGGAGTCCTCCACTAAGCCAAAGGTCGAAAAGAGGACTATCAAACAGCAGCGGACTAAACTGGAGTCGTTAAAGAAAACCGAGCTTAAAAATTTAGGCATCGATCCATCGCTACCAGACGAACATGATTCCACAACCACATTGATGCCAACACAGTCGATGCAGTTTAAGCCGGATGCATTGCTACGACGTCAAAGCGATCGCAGCTACCAATTAAGTAGCTGATTATCTAGTTGGTGGATTTGCTGACCTGTTGAAAGCATCGAAAATTTTCCGTTTGATTTTTGTTGGTAACTAAAAGAATAAAATTGGATTCTTTTAGGCACAGCTAAATATCTCATTCGTTTGATTGATTTTGTTAACAAGAATAACATTGTTTTACTGTCCTGCACAACATTCGTCTAAAATTCTATTCTAGCTGCCACGCATTTTGAAAAATTACCACTCATTTGTGCCAGCTGACAAATGTCTCAATTAGCAGAGACAACTCGAGCAGAATCCTGAAGGTGGCGGGGCGTGGCAGGGTGGGCGAGGACGCGAATGACATCGTCGCGTCGCCTCCTTTTCAATTTGAAAGCCAAATGAAGCGTCGCCTCTTCCAAGCTCCAATTTGCAGTGTGCATTGACCATATGGTTGGAACTGCCAGCCGCCCACGACATCCACCCCGTCCATTGTCCGCTTGGACATCTCCTCTTTTTCTGTGACCTTTGCGATGACGTCGACGCCAGCGACGCCAGCTACATCAGAGCAGAGAGCAACGCACGACAATGCAATGTAAACAGAGTGAAAGCAAACACGGCGACTGCGAGAGAGAGAGAGAGCATTCGTGAGCGCCGAATGAGGTGAGTAACGAGCGCGTGTTGAAGTTGTAAACGAGAGTGCAACAAATGTTTGTCGCGGTCAAGTAGGAGGTAATAGTAAGGACAGGTTCTCGATGGCGTGAACCGTGGTGGCTTTTCTTTTGTGCGTGGGCGCTGTTCACTAAACACTGCAAAAAGCGTAGCGAAAAGTGAGATTATCCCTCTTCCTTTTCGGCATACTGGCATAAATATTGACGTGTGCACATACACACATACATATGTACATAAATACCCCACTCCGTGCATCTTTGTGGGCGCAAACAAGGTGTTTGTAAAAATTCTATGCAACTAGAAACGCAGCAATCTGTTTCGGTTACAATAATTGCTTAATGTTGGTGAAGAGGCATTTTATTAAGTTATAATTTTCCGATTGAATATCACAATAAAAAATAGTTAAAACAAACAAAATTCACAAATATTTTGAATAAAATTAGAAATTGTAATAAGCAGTGTTATTGCCGATTAAAGCTTGTCAAACTTTAGAAAGCTCAATGGGTGAATCAGTAATATTCAAAGCATATGCCACGTAAAACGCACTTCAACTGTTAAAATCAAATATGTCAAAAATACACAAAATTAGTAAAACGCAAAAGATTTTTAAAAATCCCACAGACAGACGATACTTTAAAGTAAAAATATTATTTATGTTTGCTATGCTATTTAGATTAATAGTTTTCTCCTTTAACTCGCACCAATTAAATGTGTAATAACAAAATGTATACATAAACAACGAACATATGCATGTTTTTGCAATTATGAATCCGTAAATGCCAAAACAAAAAAAAACTCTAAAATTACAATGTAGACGTGCAACAGCAGCGCATTTAAGTTTGATGTCGACAGTGATTGGGTTGGCAAGACACTCCATCCAAAAAGGCTTCAGTTTTGCTTTTGCGCATGGTGAGTAGGAGAGCGTTTGCTGCTCTGCCCGCTGCGAAGCCCTCGCCATGCGGCAGCGGCAGCGGCGCAGTGACGCCGGCACAATAGTGTTGTTGCTGCGTCAACTGGTTGAGTTGCTGTGCTGTATGCACTTGTTAGCCAGTCGTTGTTGTTGTTGTTGTTGTTGTAGTTGTTGCTGCTGCGTTTTGTTGCTTTGCTTTGCTTTGTGTGCCACAAACTATTGCCAATTCACATACATACTGTCTACAATGTGTGCGTGTGTGTGTGTACGCATAAATACACATAAAGGTACATACATGTATGTGTACGCGTGTGCGTGTGGGTGAATGCGAGTGCGAGTGTGAGTGTAAAGCTAGCATATTGTTGCCGTTTATTTTCATTTGGCCGCATAAAAATGATTGTAAAACGCAGCAAAGTCACAGCTACACATAAAGGCAATTAAAAATTTATGAAAATATGCAAGTTCCGTATAATTTGTCTTTGACTTACCAGCTGCTGCAGCAGCAAAACAGCAGAAAGTGTTTTCACTACTTTGCACACCCGCGCACACACTCACACATTTGCACAAACACAGATTCAAAACATATGTATATGTACGAAACGAACGCGAACGCGAACACGAACAAAACAAACCTGGCGAATCAGCAGCAACAATTTGTTATTGTTTTTGCAGGGTACCGTTTTGCTGTTCTTGCTGTCGAAATTCCTTTCGCATAAATTTGTAACAAGTTTGCAATTTCAGTTGATTTTCAACTTATTCACATTTGCTTTAACATTTAACAAAGCAACGGAAAATACAATTACAGTCGACACATGACGACCCAAACGCGGCAAACGTTTGATTTTGATTGACGCTGGGCCACTATGGAAAACTGCAAACGAGCCAAAGCACGCCAATTCGGCAGGGAGCCGAATCGACCGACACGAGCACACGAAGCTAAATCCGCAGCGGCAGAAATGTTGAGACACCGCGTGGGAGCAGCGAATGCGAGAGCAGTGCCGACAAGTTGCATGCAAATTCTTTTGTATGTGGGTGGCTAAGCCTCGGTAATTGGGAGAGTAAGAGAACCCATTGGAAACGACGCGACAGCAGGCAACATATTTCGATTGTTTCGCGACTACAACCTGTGTGAAGGCAGGCGGCGGCAAAAGCTTTTTTTCTTGTTTCTTGCTGCCGGTAAAAACTCAACAGCTGTTTTGTCGTCTACACTTGCAAATTGCAATATTAAATTGTGAATACGCGCACAGTGAGATGACTTTTGGATAAAACAAAACCAAATCAGCCCAAGCCACAAGCACTTAACAAGACTATTCATTTTTATTCACTTACTCTTAATTTATCAACAAAGTCGGTATTTATCTGCGAAGATAAATCGCATTTTATATTTTTTGTATACTAGAATTTGCGCATTAGAAAAGTGCTACTGACACATTGAACTAAATAGGTTGCCAACCATGGCTATACGCTAAATATTGTAATTTCAATATTCGAAAGCTTGCATTGACATGGTGTGTGTCTTCGATAATACCGTTATAACCGCAAAGCTTTTGGTCAGTAACAGAGCGTAAGCAGCTTTCCATGCAAAATGCACCAACTCTTTAACTTTCAGTTGGAACAGAAACATTTGTTGGTTTTGCGCAACTTAAGCCACCATTCAAAGTCATTCTTGATGAACTTTGCCGACTTTGTGAGAGCTTGCTTCTTCAGAAAGTCATCGCGATCTCGCAACCAAATCCTCGCGTACTCCCATCCGACTAACATTGCCATCGAACTTGGAATAAACTAGCACAAATCGGTAAATCATAATACACTGTAATAAACTGCAGTAAATGGCCAAATTAAACACACTCACCTCACGCTCGATGCTTGGCACCATTGCATGTCGCTGGGCCCGTAAGCCGGCTTCGGTCGTTAGATTATCTTTCGGTTTGCAGATTAAGGAGCGCGACCACTCCTTGGTTTTTCCAATAGATGTCATACTTTGTTGAATTCACTGATAATTTCAATATTTTTTTTTTCTTTTCAAGTCATTTTAAAAAGCTCCGTTTACCAACTATAACTAAAATGTTTAGATTGAAATTTATAATAGAGTGAAAGCATTCAAAGCTTAAATATCTAAGCAAGTACGATTGCTCTAGACGGGAAAATAAATTCTTGAATAACTTACATACACCATTCTCCTAGAATGAAATATAAATAAATCAAAAGGCTCTAGTTGTGGCTGTCCGACTAGGAGATAGAATTTATATATTTTTTTTTTTTTTAATATTTATCATTTTTATAACAGATGTAGAATTTTGTTAGCGTTTTCTTGAAATTTTTTTAAAGATAGTTAAATTATTTTATATCAAACGTGAATTTAAATGTAGTTGATAAGAGTCATGCAACTGATACTGTGGGTCTAAGGTTCGATTCCGGATATGGTAAATTTCATTTTTCGTTGGATTTTTAATCCGGCATTTATCTCAGGACATAAAATATATAAATTCCAAAAAAGAAAGGAAATAATGGTGTGTCTCAAGACCACACTTTCCTACCTCATCCAAATTTTAAACTTTTTTAAATAACATATTTTATTGCTTTTCAAGATCTTAAGAACAATATGTGATCTTAATAATTTTGTCGCCTGGGTTTTAGTTGTATACAGCTAAAAACTGTGCAAGGTTCGAACCTGAGTGTATTTTTATTTTATTTGATTGTATGTGTAGCTGCAAAGACATATAGTATGTACAAACATACATATGTATATTTGTGCATAGACTAGAAAACTCACCTGTCTGAGCTGCCTCCAAAACATGCAATCCACCCACAAGCAGGGAAATGTTTCCAGGCATTTTTGTCGGACAATAAGCAAAAAACAACGACGCGAACCCGAAGACAAAGAAGTAAAACAAACTTTAAGTCAATACAGTACCTCTAAACACAAACACACACACACATACACACACACAAAATACGAAATAATACAAAATGAAGTAGAAGAGGAAGCACAGAGCGCTGCTGTAGGAACATCAGCAAACTAAAGCAAACCCCCTGGTCGCAGAGATGCAAGAGGAAGAAGCAACACAAGTAAAACAAAACGAATATTGTGGGTGTGAGTGTGGGTGAGTAACTGGCAACGGTACGGGCAAACGTAAATCAAACAAAAATAAATTAAAAATAAAACAAAGCAAAACAAATAAAATAAACAAAACTACGCAGAAGTTGCGGGCAGACGTCAACGACAACGGCAACGACAACGACGCTGATGGCAAACAAGGAGCAACAAAAACAATAGCAGAATTAAAAGGGCAGTGGGCAAAGAAGGAACGAAAGAAGCCAAAGCAAAACACCCACTCAAACAACGAAATGAAATTGTACAAAACAAGGCAATGCAATGATAATAATGATGATACTGTTGATGATGATGATGATTAAACAAACGAAGCATATTCCGTTTGCTAAAACAAACATTTGCCAATGTTCTCAACAAACTTTTGGGGCAACAAAACGAAATAGAAATTGCACCCAGTGCTGGGCAGCGACTGGGTTGGCAGGGCTCTGAGTTCCAGGCCAAACACACAAACACAGTTACGAGGTACAAACATACATACATATGTATGTAAATGCATACATACGTACGTTCGTACACACGCATATGTATTGGTGCGCTCTACAAACAAAGTTTCTCCCGATCTCGCCCTCACCCGCGGGGCTGTCATCATTTGTTGCCTTTCTCGCTCGTACGTTCTGTGACTGTTGTTGCTACGTCCACTTCCACCCTTCCGACTGCTTCCCATGCAACTGTATGCGTAAATAAACATTTTACAACAGCACAGCCGTCCTTGTTGTTGCTGTTGTTTTTAGTTCTATTTGTTTATTTCAAAGCTCTGGCGGCAACAGCGCTGCCGCTGTCGCTGTCGACGTTGACGTCGACGTTAACATCGGCAACTGCTGCTCGACTGTTATTATTGTTGTTCTTGTCTCGGTGCTCATTAGTCGCATTCGCAATTCCCTTATTTTGTGCTTGCCTCTCTCCCTCTGCTTCTGCCCCTCCCTCCGCTTTTGCCGCTCTGTGTGTTTGCGTTTGTTTGTTTTAAAATTTTATTGTATTTCATTCAGAACAACAACATTAACAGGGTATATACTTTTTGCTATTGTTGTTTTCGGTCTTGCCCCGTGTCTAACCCCCTCTCTCCACTTTTCCTAGCAGCACACAAGCCGTGGATGGGGTCGTGGGCGTGGAATTGCGGCTTTGTTATAACGAAAAATGTAAAAACATTGCAATTGGGTGTAACCGACTGCGCGATGCTCATTCACCATGTTGAAAGAACAAGAAAAAGTACGAGTTAACCCATCATATGTACAAAGATCTACAGATAGGGGGTTACTCGCATCTGAGATCCACCGAAATCCCATCCAGTTTAGATATGAATGGGAAAAAACTCAACTTAACTAATATTTTTTAAAATTTAAATTTAACATTTTTTTTTATTAATTATTATATTGCTTAAAATATACTCATTATTTACATGACAGGACGCAGGATATCTTCTACTCGAGACCCTCAGCTAAATCATACTTTTGTGATCTAGTTAAAATGGGATGAAAATTTTAAAAAATCGAGACATCAGCCATTTTTTCCAATTTTAATTCGATAATCCTTTTTCGATATATTGTTGCATAGATTAATATCCGATGTAGTCCGATGTAACAAGCTAATGTTCTTTCGCACTAACTTCACCACTATAAAGGCGAAATGAGAAAACATGCCGTTTACACCGTTTTTCGATAATTATCGATTTGTACTTCTTATTAAAAAAACAACTTACGACACTTCATTTGGCGTACAGGGTCTCTTTTTTTTATTGTTTAAAATTGGTATATATACTATCAACCGAACTATTACAACATGAATGCATATTTTTCTTTTTGAGTCGTGTCGATGTATCCCCAAGTGAACGATAGCCCGTCTCTTTTTCTTATTTTCGATTTAAGAAAAATACAAATAGAACCACCAAATTTGGTTTTATCTTTTAATTTCAATTATGAAAAAACACAAAAATTAAGTCATTTCAACTACAGCTTGGGTTTTTTTAAAGTCCTGAAACTATCTTTAAAATCATACGCTTAGCTTAAGGAATTTTTTAATATATTTATATATTTTTTTAAATGTGTTTAAAACCACCTCACAGCTGAGTTTATAGTTTTCTAGTTATAATCAACTAAAAACCCGGTGATATTTTTAAACTAATGATACATATTGTTCATAAGGCATCGATGCCTTGCAAAACAATAAAATAAAAAAAAAACAGCTGAGTTCAGGATACCGCTAAAAAATTCAAACTAGTTTTCTCTATGTTGCAAACAATAATGAAAATCTAAATGATGTTTTAATTAATTAAGCTGATTTTGTTTGCATCAAACTGTAAATGTAAAATGATTATTGAATATTCAGTTCAGCTTATTGTGCTGATTGTACAATTGGGTGGGTTTCAAGGCTCCCCCGCTGACAACCCTGAGTTACAGCTGATGCGGAGCATTACACAGAAAGCAGTAAGGTTAAAAAGATATAGACCAGTAACCAACCGACCCACTCGAAATTCACGTGATTGTGGGTGGGCGAAATGCAAAAAATGCTTAATTAATGTATTTTATTTTCGATAGCTGCGTTGCATATTTTTGCTGCTTGCTTTGAAGTGTTTATATGTCATTGTAATTGTTAACAGTTGTACTTTTCCAAAAATTACACCAGTTTACCGAAAAAAATTGGCGATAAAAACAAAAAACAAAAACAAATTTTGCTGAATGCACAGAAAAATACGAAGAACGACAGAATAAAGCCATCGAATTTGAAATTGCAAGGGGAGTTCACGTCATGTTTGTTATTGCTGGCAAAAATAAAAAACAAAAAATGAAAATAAAAATAAAACAAGAAATTGGATAGTAAATAAATGCGACAAGCGTATTTTCGTCAAAACAATGTCAACATGGACAGCAACAGAAAACAAATAAGCAAAAAAAATTAAAAACAAAACAAAAATAATATTGCAACTTGTTCGAGATAAACGGGCATTGGAAAATGGAAAATGGCCAGCCCAGCGCGCGAAATGCATTTTATTATTATAATTACGTTGCACAATGTGGTTCAAGTGCAATGCTATATGTATCCTTCAGATACAAGTCTTAAAAGTGTTGCATACAATCAGGCGCAAGGTTTCTTACTGCACGCAGACAGTAAACAAGAATAATGCAAACAAAGCCCAAATGGTCGAAAGCTAGAAAACAACAAAAAATATTCTCAACTTCCGCTTACAGAGGCCTTCGATTCTATTCCAATTTGTGCTTTGACATTTTCTTTGTATTGTTTTCCAACACAGGCGAAACGGAAATAGAAAGAAAGCTGTTTACAATGACTTTAAGAATGTATCTCAGCTGACAAAAAAAGGATTTAACTTGTTTGTACCCAGTTCTGATAATTAAAATTTACTTATTGATTTATATTTAATTTAAATAAATTTTTATTACATTCATTTGAGAGAGATTCCAATTGTTGGGGGAAGAATAAAAAAAAAACTTTTGAAAAAATTTGTTGTTGAGTTTAAATATACTTTTATTCTATTCATTTGAGAAAGAGTTTTCAATTATTGGTTTTTATTTTCTTAACCACCGAAATATTTAAAAAGCATCGGTTGATAACCGATATTTATCGATTTAAAAGAAACGGATGCCTAAAGTGTGCGAGTCTCTTCGCAGAATAAATATACTTGAAGAATCAAGATATATGCACTTTAGCTTAAATTATAACAAACACAATATTTATATTATTTATACACAAACAAAACATGAATCGATAATTATCAGATTCGATGACGATCTTTTGACCAGCATTTGGTTCTTCATCCAATTTCTACACAAGATCAAGTTTGTGACTAGATTGAGTTCAAGATTGTGTCATAAGCTTCACACTAAGAATAGAGGATTGGATCACTCTCACCTCAGCAAGAAAATATGTGCCAACGGAACCTTAACAACAAGTTTTTTACGCCTGCACCAAAAAAAAAACAAAAAAGAGTCGCAAATTTACTCACTGCGTGTGATATATATGTACATATGTATATGTATGTGCATGTTTATTTTCATATATGTATGTATGTAAGTGCATAAATTAAAGTATGCACACAATTTTATACAAGTATATAGATACATATGTACATACAAACGTATCTCGCTCACCTTCCCTAAGCTGTGCGACAACAGTAGCAAATAATTAAGTTCATTGCTTCTATTTGCGTATTCGCTGCCTTGCATATTTCTCTTCGCTGTTGTTGTCGTTTTTGCATATTTTTGTAGCTCAGCAACAAAAGCGACCATCGGCCAAAAGTAAACAACAATAACAGCGAAACAACACATCAGGCTCATCTTCATTAGCCCTGCTTTCGTCTGTCTCCATTGCCTTGCTTTTGTCTCTCTCTCTGCCCCCCCACTTCTGTCTTCTGTCTCCTACCAACACCTTCCCCCCTTCCACGACTTAATTTTCTTGCATTGCCTCTGCCAGGGGCTGCCGTTGGCGCAGAGAAAGACAAAACAAAAAGAAAAAAAAATACGTTGTTTACTTGGAATGCCTGCGTTGCCTTTGTTTTTGTTGTTGCCGTTGCCGTCGCTTTCGCTGTCGCTGTCGCTGTCACCGTCGCTGTTAACATCACCGTCGCTGCCAATGATGTTTACACAATTCCACAACCGAAGTCCAACAATAAAACACAAGCAGCGCGAAAAGCTCAAAAGAAGCAGCGCAGCAACGACAGCGTCGGCATAATGACCTTCAGTGACGCTGACGTTGTCGTCGACATCGCTGCTGGCGAATTGGCTTGACTTGGCTGTTGCTCGGGTCAGGTCTCTTTACCGCCCCCACACGACTTAATTTCTCTTTGCCTGACATCCGCGCCCACGCACCGACGTTGTAAACATGCAGCGACTGCGCTGCTCACGTCGCGCATGTTGACGTTGCTTCCTAGTTATTCTCATAAATACAACTGTAATACCGTATGTACTTACATACATACACACACACATACATACGTAACAGAACGATAGTGACGTGCACGCTCTTTTCAGTCGGTCACTCTCCATGTTTGCGCTGTTGTGCAAACAAGTGTTTGTTTGCCGCGTCGCAACCGGCAGAGACAGCTTCGTCCTTTTCAAACATAATTCTGCCCACGAACTACCACCTTTTAATTAGATACAACTGGGCCAACAGCAAACTGTCTTGTTCGCATTGTTATCACAATTAGAGCTTAAATTCAAATGTGGGCGTAACTTGCATTTTTTTTTTTTTTTTTTGAGTAAATCTAACCTCAATTCTTAATGAGCACATAAATATTTTTAACAAATTTTAAATTAGCTCGAATTACCCAGTGTTGTTCTGTCCAATCATTTCGTTTTTTAAATACCAACAAAACATTAATCCTAATAGCTTTTTAGCTAAGCATTTAAAACAAAATGTTAAAAAATTATTGGCTAAATTTCAACTGAACTCCCATTCTCGAATTTCAAAAATAAATTTTATTTCCGATTTCGAAACGAACAACAATTTTATGTGTTTAGATAGCTTTAATTTTTCTTATTTTCTTACATTTAAATATATTAATGAGATAAAATGTTTACTCAAAGAAATTTAATTTCACACAAAATTTATAAAATTGTTTTTGTGAACTTATAAATCCTACGCTTGGAGTAGGAGAATCTAAAGTCAAAAAGTGTGCATTTATTTCTAGTTTTAAAGATCGTCGCGTTCACACAGGAGGACGGACATGGAGAAATACTTTATTTATTTTTATTAAATAATCGTGCGAGGGAGAAAGCACACATAATCCGCGGGTCGGTTGGTTGGCTAGCCGCACGTGAGACTTGCGCACGAGAGAATCAGCAATAAGAAGAACAGTAGCTCTTACGCCTCCCACGCAAAGAGAGAGAGAGAGCGCGCAAAAACGCAATGCACTTTGCGAATAGCGATGATGACTGTGAGCAGCGCTGGCGATTACAAAAACAAAACAGTGTCTGCTGAAGCGAGCGCAGGCAATAACGATTTAAATTATATACAATATGTATGTATGTATGTGTGTGTGTTTGTGTGTATTAATGTAAATGTATTTATGTGCATACAAATTCATTTTGTTTGCAGAATAACAACTGCAAAATACTATGACGGCGACACTCAAGGCAAACAAGTGTACATACATATACATACACACACATTTACAAAAATAATTGCAAATGTATGTATTTGTAGGTGTACATATGTATGCATTTATGTACAATATGTTCGTATGTGTCGATTTAAGTATGAATATGCTATGTATTTATGCAAACATAGTGATGTACGCAAGCACGCACACCTTCACACAACACAAATTCGTACGAATTAACGCAGCCAAAGTCAGCGCCAGCGTTAGCAGAAGACGGAAATACCAAACCAACGATGACGAACGTAAAAACTACGCACCAAGCAACAACAGAAACAACAGCAACAACAATGCCAGCAACAATAAAATACGGCACGAAAAACAAACAAACATGCAGCGGGGCTGCGATGAGTGGGAGCGAGAAAGCAGCCGAACCGGGCGATAGCGAGCGTAGCGCAGCACCTGCCTGGCACAGGCAGCCACACACCCAGCACCCAACACCCAGCTCCCAAACTTCCCCTTCTCTTCTGTTAGCTAACGAGCAAACAAAACTAAACAAAAACAAATAGCTAAGCAATGGCAGATTGAAGCAAAAATTCTATTAACCTTTCGAAATTTTACTACGACGTAGTAGAAATTTTTCAATATATTTTTTGTAGCTTTTTTTTCCTGCCCTCGTTCGTTCAACTCGACCTCGCGACAACCGCCACCCGTTGCTCTACCGACTGTATCCAAACCTGAACCGCTCCTGTCTACTTGTTTGTTTAATTTTTTGCCATTTCTGCTTCGCATTCTATTTGTTTGTTTGACTCGCTGCGCATGTGTTGGTGCCAAGAAGCAACTAGCGTTCGTGCGAGGGCTGCTCAGTGTGATTTGAAACATGTCTTGGGTATCTACATTCATGCACTAATATGTATGTTTCAAAAGCTTGAAATACAAACATTTTCAAATTATTTATTAGTATTTGTATTTATATATCTACACAAGTATGTATACATGTATTCGTGTTCAATAATTGAAGATTATTTCTGGAGTACATGTGGCTGCCCTCGTTTTTGTGTTTTGGCGCGTACTCAGATCGTCCGCTGTTGTTGCTGTTGTTTTTTAAGCATGACAAAGCACCGTACAATTTCACAACAGCAACTTCATTATGATGTTCGGCTTGTTTTTCCACGAAACAACTGTTTACCGAACGTGGCGGCTCTGCCGCTGCAGACGTCAACAGCGCAGTGTTGGTGCTGTCTGTTCTCAGTACATGTGTGTGCGTACACTGTGCTCGTTTCATTCAAACGTCCACTGAGAAATTTCATTTCAATACGCAGCCCGGCCAGCGACGCGTCGCAGTCGCAGTCTCCGTCTCCGTCTCTGTCGCAGTTGTAGGTTCGTTACAAATCGATTTCGATAAGTTTGTCAGTGTTTGTCGGGACAAAGCGACGCACAGTTTAGATTCAGACGTTAGCTGGTGTGCTTCGCGAACGGTTGTCTCCCAACAAGTACGATTTTGGGCGCGTAAAAGAAACTAGCGCTAACGGTAACGTGCTATTCTGAGCAAGCAAGTGCGGGGGAGGCGAGATGCTTTTAACAGCCGCACTTTGCCCGATGTTGTTGTTATTGTGTGTTTGCTGAACGCAAGGCAAAAACAAATTAGTGCAAAAAGAAACGGCTTTCAAAAAACGGAATGCCAAAATACAACAAATTGTGAATTTAAATGTAAAATAAAAATAAAAAAAAGTACGCATAAATCGGCACTATTTGCTGCTGTTTCAAATATTTCAATATTATTTTATTTACCATCGAAATGTGTGCGTATGCGTGTTCAATACGTTTTTTTACGCGCCTTGAAATGTATTTTTAAGTTTTTTATCCGATTTTTATTTGTTTACTTTTTGCGTTGTTTAATTTGTTTTGGCTCTAAGTGAATTTTTTTATTTTCAAATATGACAGAAGCATTAGGTAGCCAAAAAAAAAAAACAACAATTTGTCGTGTGAATTTGTATGTAAATATTAATAATACATATATGTATAAATAACTAATTTGTATGTTGTAGCTTCGATTGGTGTTTGAAACTTGTTAATAAATATAGCAGCGGGTAAACCCCAGTCAATAATTAAAGTGAATCATGATGAATGTGGAAATTCTTCAATAGCAAAAACAAAAAATCCAAAATGTTTAAGTGATTTTAAGAATTCCAAGGAAATACAAATCAAATGATTATAATAGAAAATAAATACATATTTATAATATAATAATTATAAAGATAATGCAAATAAAGATCAAGCAGTGTCAACTAAATCCCTTAAAACTATGCTACTTTTGAATATAACAAGGCCAGCGAACTGTCAGAATTTTGTTGCAAACAAATATAAATAAATAAAATACATAAATGTATGTGAAATATCTCAAATTTACGGACAAACAATTGTCTTTTAGCTCTGTCTAAAGAAACAGAGAAAAGTGCGTGTGGCGCAAAAAAAAAAAAAAACTAAAGTCTAATAATAGCAATCGAAGTCTAATAATAACCCAGATACATCAACCTAAATAAATTGAGAACGAAACAAAAAAAAAAAAACAAACCAACAAACAAGCAAACTTAAAAACGGACTGTGCACCTTCAATTCTCAGTTTCATTGTTGTCCGCGTATGTGTGTGTGTGTGTGTGTGTGTGTGCTCGCTTACCGTTATGATTCATCCAGCTGTTTGCGCAGCAGCAATTGCTCTGCGCAAAAGTTCTAAACAAAGGCAACAATATACTAAATACCAAATCATTTATTAAATGCAATGTGTGGTAAAGCTTAGTTGTTAAGCAAACTGTCGCGACATCGCACAACTTACCAGGAAGCGAATCGAACGACAAAGATTGATGTCAACACGAGATGCACATACACACACACACTCACTCACTCACTCACACTTATGCATATGTACATGCATAAACAGCCAAGCAGTTTGTCCGAATGAAAGCGCACGTGTCCCTGCGCAATTGTGTGCGTGTGCGTGTGCGCATGTGTGTCTGTATTTGTATGCGTGTATGTGCGAAAAAGCTTCCGTCTATTGTGAATAAGAGAGTGCTGTTATCGATGTTGTTATTTTTGCTGTGACTTGTGACATTTGCAGTGAAATTCTTTCGAAAACGCGACATTCGAAAAATCGTACGACTGATGTTAATTCATGGCAAAGAAAAACGACAACGGCGACACTGCACTCAATGACGTAAAAAATAAACAAAAACAATTGCAGGCAATGTTAAGTCTTTTAAAACAAAAATCGATACAACTATTTAGCGAACTACCTTACACAAAAACCCCGATAACCAGATTCGTCTTTGAATATTCATAATAAATAATACCTTATGATTTATCTTAAATATAATTCAAATATTTTCCATTTGGTTTAGTTACATGTGAAGTGAATAAAGCAAAACTAATTGATAAAATCTAATAAATCGCAACGTGAGAATAAAATATATAAAAACAATTTATGATAAACATTTCAAAATGGATATACAAAATGGATTCAAACCAAATTAGAATACAGTAAACCCACTCGTATAAAATGTTTAAAAGCCATGTTAAGGAAGACAGATAAGTAAGTAATATAACACATCTAAACTAAACTATAACAAAGTTACCACAATTTGATCAACAACGGTACTACAAAAAAAAGTATTTTAATTTAGGTTAGAACAGAAGAAACATAAATTTATATGATTTTATGTGTATTTAATATCGTAATTTACTAATCAACGAGATCTGGGTTACGACAATCTCAGGACCTCGTTATTGGTGTCTATATGTACATATACATTTTTATATATATATATTTTAACGATTTTCTATATAAATCATCCAAGTTATTATATTTTTATTCTTAAAAAATAAACGGTATTTTCCTTATTATCCAGTAGGTGTACCAAGACTTTTGTGGAGTCCAAATCTGTTATGATTGTGTTATAAATTAAATATTAGGGAAACCGCTTATCGAAATAAATAGATTTTTGTTTTAATTAAGGGTAAATTATTAATTATTAATAATGAACGTTTTATTTTCATTCAGAGAACAATAAAGATAGAGCTGTGTTTGAAATCGAAATATCGATGTTAACAGAAGCGGTGTTTTTCAATCTTAATTCGTTAAATTATGTTGTATATGTAAACAAAATCGATGTTCTTATTTTATTATTTTATTTTTGGAAGAAGTATCTATGCAGAGAATTGTTTTACTTTGCAATTCAAAACTCCAATTCAAAAACTCCTCGGCAAGAGGTTAGCTCTCCTTCAGAAGCCAGGTACATCTTCTATTGTCCCCAAACTACCTAAGACCGTCACCCACTCCTCGAAAATATTATAATAATCATAATAATTATTATGAATATTTAGGTATCTCCTCGTTTTTGAGTCTAACCCCTCACCTCATCTAAGAAAGGCTGCATATATATTTAATTATTAATTATTAAATATTGTAATCAGGATTCGAGTTTAAGCTCATTTTAAGGAGTTGGGCATATTTCAGAAAAAGACTATAGACAACGAATGTAAATGTAAATTTCCAGAGGTATAATTTCGTGTTGAAAGGTTAAACCATTTTTAAATAAATTTATTTTTTGAGATAGACAGTAAGAGTATTTTAAGCTTAAGCAAATTGGATGTGCTTATCTAGTTTATTACTAAAATAGCATTGTTTTCATTGTTTTAGTGTCGTGAAGACGGGCGCTAAATAGGAACCCAAAAAGTAAATTATTAGACGCTGATTGAACGCATTTTGTCAGCATTTCCCTGAACAAAGATAGCGAGGGAGAGAGAAACCTCTGAAAGCCAAACTCAGCTCTAGAGAACCACCCGCCGAGTAAGCACATAGGGAAGTGCGGAGAGGGGCAATCGGTGGAGAGTGCGTGAAGCGGCAAATGAACTTCAATCCGGAGAGCTTTGTGGCCGTAGCAGCTGCAGCAACCGCCCGAAACTCGCCGCATCCGTACCACAATCAGGAGCAGCACATCATACCCCTGCCCAGCTACGCCAGCCAGTCGGCGGTCGCTGTGGGGATCGATATCGCCAGCGGGTCAGGCGGCGGCAGCAGCAGCGGCGGCGGAAGCAGTTCACCCAAAATCATGGAATGGACCAACGACGATGCGCTGGAGCTCATCGAACAGTATCGCTGCCACACCGAGCTGTGGAATCGCGCCGACCCCAAGTACAAGGATAAGCTGTGCCGGTTTCGGGCCTGGTCGGAGATCGCCGATCGCTTTGGCTGCAGCAAGGCCGAGGTGGAGCGCAAAATGAACGTCCTGCTTACCCAGTACCGGCGGGAGAAGCACAAAATGTTTGTGAAAATCTATCAGGGTATCCAGCCGAATCCGTCCAAGTGGTATGCCTTCAAGCGATTCGACTTCATGGAAGCCGGCGGCGGCAGCCTCAGCGGCTTGCCCGCCAGCGCCACAGTTGGCGGAGTCGCCACCTCGTCATCCAGCACCGCCTCCACACACAACGGACTGAACGGTTTAGCCGCGGCAGCGGTTGCTGCCGCCGCCTACGAAAGCAGCACTATCGCTGCAGCGGCCAACGGCGGTGCCACCGGCCCCATTGGCTGTGGTGCTGGTGGTGCAACAACAACAATTGCAACTGGAGCCGCAGCGCCTGCAACGCAGCACAGACGCATCAAAACCAAAGAGCTGAAATATTTTGGAGCGGTGAGTAAGCGGGGCAAAAAATAACCGAATGCGTAAGCAATAATACCAACGACAGAGACAAAGAGACATCGACGAACAACAGAAAGCGGCGGCGACCGTTGACTAGCCACTCGTTTGCCTTAACCCTTTTGTGACCAAAGGGGCTAAGATCACCCACATTTTATTTATTATTGCACTCTTTCTCATTTTTGTTTTGAATAATAGCTAAATGATAGCAAATATACATAATTATTTCGATAAAAGCTTGCGAGATGGTTTTAAACAAAAAGACAAACAAAACAAACTTTTATCATAAAATATAAAAATGTATATTTTGTCAAAAATCGATTAAAAATTTATTTCTTAAACATTTTTTAGTCCATTTAAGTTTAAAATTTGTATTCTTATACATATTTGCGGAATTTTATTGTTTCAAAAATACTGTTTTATGTGTAAATTCTTTTTGGTTGTCACTCGGGTGTTAATATCAATCAAAATCACAAAGTTAACTGTGCTTTGAGCTGAGTATGCCGAATGAGAGCCGAATGGAACGTCATGTGCGCAAGTGACTTGCCGTTTTTGCCGTCAATAGCGAGAGAGCGAACAGAATTTGCCTTTCCTGTCTCTTTCACAATCACTGTCCGGTTCGGTTTGAGTATATGTATGTGTGTGCTTGTGTGTGTTTTTGTACGCTTGTGCTCATGTGTGTATTTTGTTATTGACGATCAAAACAGAATAAAAATTTACGCATAAATTTTTCTAAGGAAATTGCCGTTGTGTGCGTGAGGTATTGCCCTGAGTTACGCGAGAATCTGTGCATATGCATACGTATGTATGTTTGTATGTATTTAAATAACCTACAGTGTGTGCGTAAGTTGTTTTTATGTATTTGCGTTGTCGCGCCAGGCAAGCATGCTTGCGTTGTGCATGTGGATGAGGGGGGCAGCGAGCAGGCGCTGCTGACAGTTCGTCGCCGTTGTCGCTCACATGCTCTGTTTTTGTCTGTGATGAAATGTTTGTTTTGCACGGCGAAATGCGCGTAGCACTTGCCATCGTTGTTGTTGTTGTTATTATTGTGATGTTTTGTTTTGTTTTGTGGTTGTCAGTGGCCTCTCTTGTGCTCCCTCACACACTGTATACACATACATGTACAAAACGACATTTGTATATCAGTTTGTATGTGTGTTTGTGTTGATTGTGATTCGTTTGCTGTTCGTTTTCTCGTCTGCTTTTGTTTTTACTTGGGCCTGTGGTTTTCACTTGTTCCATGCTACTGTTGTTACTTTTGCTGTTGTTTGTCAGAGTTATCAAAACAAAAGCAGCAGTATTGAGTTGCTCCTGTTTCTATTTGCTTGGCTGTTATTTCTGGAAAATAAATGAAATTTTGCTCATCGTAGGAGTTGCTTAATTTTAGCTCGTTTCATGTGGGCGGTAGCTTTTGAGAGTCGGCCAGATATTCTATTTGTTTTAATTATTATTGCTGTTTTTCCCCTTTTTTCCAGGAAACCACACGAAATTATATTCTTATCCAATTCGACACGTTGAATTTTTCACACCTGCTTGCTTGCACTTTTTACTATTTTCTTCTCGTTCGTAATTTGTTTTTGTTTTTTTCGTCCTTATTTTTTTGTGCTGGCAATGATGACGCCCACTATTTCACCCGAAAAGTTAAATACATACATACATACCTGCGTATATTCACATTTATGTATTTTTGCTCATATTTTACAACTGTTTTGTTGCGGCATTTTCTTCAAGACACCAAATAACAACAATATGTCTAGCTTGTTGTTGCTAGCGTTTCCGCGGCCCGCAATGTTGTGGTTATGCCAATGGGCGACGTCGTCGTCGTCGAAGTTAACGTCACGACGTCGACGTCGACGCCAAGTTGGGGCAGCGATTCCGCCACACGCGTTGACTGCATTTTGAAACCGTTGTCCTGCCCCTTACATTTCATATTCCAGTCCCTAATCCCCTTTCAGCTTGTTTGTGTTTATAAAAAAGCACGCCTGCTTCCTATTGTTCTTCTAGCTGGAGCAGTAGCAATTGTTGTTGCTGTGTTTGTAATTTGCGTGTTTTGTTTTCTCTCGCATGCGCTTTTATAAAATGCCAGCCACCCTCTCGCTCTCTCTCCCCCCACCCCCTGTGGCGCGACTGCACTGAAAAGTGCAAAGGCAAATAAGCTGCAGTAGTCCAAGTAGCAGTAAGCAATGCAACCCGAAAGCAGCGAATCAGCGAAGCAGCGAGGCAGCGAAGCGGGCGTCGACTACGACGCCGCCGTTTGTTTTTGTTTACTCATTCACTGCAAAGTTGGTTAGCTGTGCGCGCAGTGTTGCCAGCTTGACTGGAAATCGAGTTCGAGTCGAGGGTGGGGTAAAGGTGCTCGTGGAAAAGGTGGGGTTTGTTTTCTGTGAAAGTTTTGCAAGAATTTTGATGCTACTGTTTTGTGGGTGTCTTTCTATACAGCTACAGAATGCAGCGGTGAACAGAAAAAGACATTTTCATATAATATTTATCTAAACTGTTTGCCCAGACTTAACTCAATGACTGATTCGTGATCAGCATAAAAGCTAGCAAGCTCAATTTTGTACTGCAATTGTTGCATTTTTAAAGATTTTTTTTATCAGATTGGCTTAAAATTTATTATACCCTGAATGCTTTGAAAATGGGTCAAAAGGGTATAAAGGTTTTGTGTAACAGACAGCAGGAGGCATATCCGACCCCATAATATATCTATATATTCATACAGTGAATTAACGCAACATTTTTGAGAAAATTTTCCTTTCTCCTGTAAATAAGAAAAAGGTACTGCATATAAATCAGCCCGAATTATTTTTGAATAGCATCCTGTTTAGAGACAATTCGAAGTTAAATATCCTTGGTGCAGATAACGGTAAAAAAATTTAGCGAAAAGAAAAAAAAAGAACTGCGTGTTATAATTTCCTCAGAATGTCCACCTTGGGATATGGGAAATTTCGTATTTTTATACAAAATATACACAAAATTTAGGGAAAAGAATGCAGGGAAGTGCAATTAAATTTTGTCCTTAGAATGTTCCGTATTTAAATATGCGAAAATTACGGTTCAAGGGAAAAAAATATTTGTTTTAACACGATACAAGTTAATTCGCCATATCTTTTGAAGAAATGGCTTTGTAAACCTAGATGTACCTAAACTTTTTGACTATACAGACTACTATACCATTAAAATTTTGTTATCTAACATTATTTAATTAATTGTCAATAATGATTGAAACCGAGTTAAGGACCTGGCTTTTTTTTTATCGAATCTCAGAAACCTTGAGAGAACTTCAAAATTTGGGTTAATATATTCTGACCATTACTTGCAATATTGTATATCTTTCTTGGAAGAATATAGATATTTCTATAGTAGATAAGGGATGTGAGAAGAATGATATTAACAATTAAGATCATTAGTTTACAAAATATGGGTTCATATATCATACAAAAAATTAATATTTAAATCAAAGAAATTAATCTTAATCCTTATTATGTGGACTATCAGTTATTCTCAATTGACATTTTTATTGCTCTGCTGTGAAGTTCTCAACTTCCTACAGATGTGTAAATCCCCCTATCAAACTGTGTCCAATACACAAAAACCGACCAAGTGGTGCTCATTCACAATTATGCGACGCGGCCGCAGCAGCATCATCAGCAGCAGCAGCTCAAGCGACGGCGCCTAGCGCTGCCAACGCTGCGGTTACAGTAATATTAGTGTTGTAGTGACAGTGTTTGTGTGCGCGCTGTGCAAAAATATCGTTTCGTAGTGCATAATTTGCGTGAGCGTTGTTGGAGTAGTGTTGATAAGGGCGGGGTACGTTAGGTGTGTTAAAAGGAGTAGACGACGTGGCTTCCATCGTAGTTGTTGTATGGTGTGTTATTTATTCATTGGATTGGATGATAATCAGTTTGTTTACATTTTTCAGTCGCACATGCACAGAGAGGGAATTTTCTACACAAAGGCACATACATACATGTACATATGTATGTATGTAAGTGTGTGTATACAAATGTTGATAGGAATATAGAGTGAGAGAGAGTTAATTTTGTTTGGGCTGCGGCTCTGTCAGTGCAGCACGCAAAAACAAGTCAAACACGCACACATGCACGCTAGCTCTAAATACGTAAACAGCAACAACAAAAACAGCTGCAGCAATAAAAATAACAATAACAAAGCAAAACAGCGACGACACAAACAACAAATAGTACTCGGCAGTTGTTATCGTGATATGCAGAAAGTTCTAGGCGCCAGAGAGAAGACGAGTCAAGTCTTGAATAGAGGTCGACAAACATAGAGAAACCGTAACAGAGAGTAAGAGAGAGTGCGCGAGAGAGCTACGATCGCTGATGACTACATTAGCATATTGTATGCCCCACCAACGTGGGGTAGGTTGTTAATATTAATGAATCACGGCTGGCTAGCTTTTCATCTTGCCCGTTCGCTCTCCTCCCATTTTGGAAATTTGTTGTTGATATTTTTACGACTCCACTAAGAAAATTAAAAATAAATTCCTTAAAGCGTAAACCGTTAAGTGCCGCAATCTGATTCGCTTCCTCTATCTTCTTGTCTCTGTCTCTCTTAGTTCTTTCACGATTGAAGATAGCTCTCTCAATCGTGCCTCTCTCCCGATTGTTCTCTTTTTGTCGTCACACACTCACACAAATATGCGATAGCAACAACAAAATGCATCACTCTCTGCTCTTGCTTGCGTTTGCTCTTCTCTCGCTCTCTCTCTCACTTTGAATGTGACGACCTTCTTGCTTTACAAAACTTACTACGCCGCTAGAATATTTCGACAATGTGAGTTGCGTTGTCGTCGTCGCCGCGTCGCTCGATAGCAGCAAAAGTGTAAACATTTATTTTGCGCAGAAAATTGTTAAATAAGTTTTTGAATATCAGTACTATGCACTACAGTAGTACCAGCACCGATGGCAAACTTCCTGCGTCGCATCGTAGAATTATTGCTGCCGGAGAAGCAGAACAAACAAAAACCGTATTAAATACTCAAATATACTTATCCTCCTCTTTATGCCACATTCTTGCTCACACAATTGTTTATAAAGGAGTGAATTCTGTTTTTTTTTTTATTAGCATCAACAGCCGAATTACACTGTCTGTTCATTTGACACCACCTGTAAAAATTGTATTAATAAAATTGAAGTTTCAAAAACACGCACCGATCAATTTTATTAAAATCTATCGATAACTTCTTCGATTCATAGAAATCGCGTTAATATAGATTGTGAGTCCCGTAATCATCTTTTCGAGAATATGACTGTGCATAAATATTTAATTATGCAGCTTTTCTTCTTTTAGTATACACAGAACAAAATTTGAATTGGATTGAATACTCTCGTTTGCAAACTTAACAGAGTGTATTCGTTCTGTGGAATTTGTCTCTTATCTGTCTTTTTTTGAAGCTATGGACTTAAAACATTGGTTTTATTATCGAGTATACCCGTATAATAATCTATATCACTCTCTCTGCGGCCATCATAAATTTAAAAAAATCGATATGTTCCCAATGATACAGTTTAAAGATTTCTGCTTTAAGGATAAAAAAAAATCAAGACCGTTGTTGGTTTTATTTGTTATTAAGCCTTCAGTTACTCCAGTCTGCAAAGATCATACTTGTGATGGGTATATTCTAGTATGCTCTGGATATTTTAAAGCAATTAGGCAATTAACACAGAACTCTTTCAAAAACACATTTTCGAAAGTGTGAAGTGGATCAAAAGAAAGCATCTTTTCATATTGTGCACGTTACGGAAAGTTACCGAGTTGGGTACAGATTCTTTTCCCGAGTGGAGAAAGTTTATTGTGAACTGTATATAGTTCGCCTTGTATTGGTACAATCGAAAATATTATACACTTTCATCAAGATCGATTAAAAGTATCGTAAAATGTAAAAACCCCATATTAGCATGAACCATTTCTGCATATTTACATAAATTTGCGTGTTCTGTTTTTGATATTTTGTTTTCGCGATTGTGTTTAGGAAACTTTAACTTCAACTGAGTCTGAGAACTGAGCTGTTCTTCTGTCTGTCCGTCCGTCTGTATGAACGCGTTGATATTGAAAAATTTAGTCTTCAATATTTTGAATTAAGACTTCTTTATGGCATGCGCAGTTCTAGTTTGTTTTAAATGATCGATACTTTTTAAAATTTAAATTAAAATCGATACAAATCTACAATAACCTCAAATTTGTACAGATTTTTTCGAAGAAAATGAGAGGTAGAGTCAATAAATTTGTTTCAATATAGCAAAAGGGGTTCGTCAAGACCGGCTAGGAAGGAATTAATTAATTAATTAATTTGGTGAAAATAATAAATACCTAACAATGTTTTCTATAAAAATAAAGTCAATTTCTGCAATATTCCAAAACATATGTATGTATACGGGACTATATTACGTATACGTATTGTTCTCCCAACAATTGTTGCAAGTTGCATATTGCAAAAAGATAGAAAAATTGAAGATTTTATAATGTTGACTAAAATCGAGCTTCATAAATTTAATTAAAGCAGGGAGAAGGGATTTATCTCTTTGGAATCGATTAATCGATTAATTGATTAAACGTAAATTTGGATAGTTGCATTTGATTGAAAAGTAGACGGTAATTAGTTTTTTCCAACTTGTTTCTTTTCAGATGGGTCTCCATATACCGATGCTGATAGCGACTAGTCAGACGCTGGACAGCTGGAACAGCGCGGGCCAATACTCGCCACCGATAGGCAACGCTGGCGGTGGACCTGGAGGTGTGCCCAGTTCCCAGCAGCAGCAGATTCGCGTTAATCTGCCAATGTCGTATGGCGGTGCTGCTGGCACGCCCTACGCGGGAGTCGGGGGCGGGGGCGGGTGCGGCGGCGGCGGGAGCAGCAGCAGTGACTTCCATCCCAGTCCGCACAAGACGATTGACACGTCGGATAACGAGGACAACAATATACGGGACGAGACGACAGCGGCTGCGCTTGGACAACTGGCCGCCAAGGTGGAACGCCGCTCGCCGCTCTCAATCGCTGGCGGCGGCAGCGGTACCGGAGACTGTGCAATAGGCAACACGCATCCGGCGGCCGAACAGCCGGGCAGCGATCCGGCACCGGCTACAGTTGCATTGAGCGAGGCCGGCTCTAGTCCAATACCCAACACCAACACCAACACCAATACGAACACGAACATGCACGAGGCGCATAAGAATCACCTGCTGCAATCAAGTCCGGCGTCGGCACGTGCGGCGACGCCGCGACAGGCGCACGAGCAACTGCATCATAGCCACCATACGCTGCATCATCCGCATGGCCATCACCCGGATGAGCTGGACATTAAGCAGGAGCTGGTTGATTATTTCCGACCCCCGTCCGTGTCCGCAGCACCGCCTCCGCCCGACTCGCATCGTTCCTACAGCTCGGCGGGCGAGGAAAGCCGCCTGCATCTGGACATGGCGCAGGATCTGCGCGTCGCCCAGGCCAAGGCACAGGCCAACTTCGGAGCCTTCGTGCTCCCACCGCGCAGCAGCAGCGCCCAAATGGCAGCTGCCGCCGCGGCCGCCTCCATGCCGCTCAACATGCGGAAGCTGACGGCGGCATCGAGTGCCGGCCACATGCTCATGAACTCACTGCTCAGCTCACGGGAGAGCATGTCCGATGCGGACGGCGACGTGGACAACGATGAAGCAACCGAATCGGCGGCGAGTGCCGGCCACATCAAGAGCAGCGCCTCCGCACAGGACGCCAGTTCCGCGGCGGCTGCGGCTGCGGCCCTCTACGCGGAGAGCCTCCAACGGGACGATTGCGATTTTGTGGGCTCCAATGTATCGATGAAGCTGCGCACAATGGACCGGACGCAGCGCATCATTGCCGAGAAACTCATTAGCGAGGTGCTCTATTTTGGCCAGTTCAACGAGCTCGAGAGAACCGCGTGCATCCAGCCCAAGTGACGGTGGCGTCTAAAAAAGTGGACCGGCTTAGGTGTAGGTTTGGGCACGGGCAAGGGTATTTCACCGCAAAATGGAATGGCATCAGGATTGAAATTAGCTTGGGACATGGCAAATAGACAACACGAATTTCCACTGTAAAAATAGCCAAGAAAATTAACCATAAAAACAAACAGTACAATTTAGTTTCAATTATAGTTGTATAAAGCGCTTGGGGCAGCGTTACTTAAACAAGAGTGACAAAAGCGTTAGAAAAAAAGTTTAAAGAAAATACAAAATAAATATATAGTTTAAAGGAAGCCATTAAGCCCAAAATTGTTTGTCACAACAACTAAAATTAACTCAAACCGCTTAGACATCGAATTAAAATCTAACAATAGCACCACAACAAACAGAATCTCAGTATTACTTAATAAAATACATAAAAATATATCATATATATATATATATATATATATATATATAGATATATAAATACTACTCCAACAGGGAAGCGTAAAAAGCATTTGCCATGTTGGGTTTTTAGGGGTCTATAAGAAACTTACCTACGACGCATTGTCCACGGTCCTTTTTTGATCATAGACTTGAAATTAGTTTGCGATCAAAAGGAAGGCTTGTAGGCACAGCTAAAATAAGCAGCTTAGTTTAACTGTTCGAAAGACAAAATCCGTTGCTGGTAAAATGCAAAGAAAAAAAAAAAGAAACTTGGAATTTGATCAGTCCAATAAAACGATTTGTTTTGGGGTTTAAGTGTGTAATCATTGCAATTGTGAAAAAATGCATGTGTATATAAATATCAGCATATAGAGATCTTTATGTTTTATAATATGTAAAGTTATATTCAATGTACCTTATTTTGAAACTAAATGTTTTTTAGTCATGTAAGTCTGGTCGTTAACTTACCAACACCAATCAAAAGCAACTGAAACCAACCATCGTATGAAATGCAATAAGAAATGAGGGTGTGAATAAATAAATATGTACAACTAAAGCTACGTTACTACATAGCTAAAAAAGAAAAAAACAAAATAAAACCAAAAGCAACAAAAACAAAATACACTATTATAAATAAATATTGTAATATTATTGTAAATTTTTTGCGGGCATGTTTTTAGACCTAATGATGTTTGCCTAACATTTAAGTCGACTTATATACAAAGAAAAACATAAAAATCATTAAACATATTTATAAATTATAAATTTATAAACAAACACAAAAAAAAGAAAAGAAAGTTAGTCATATTATATTAAGAGAGTAAATGCAAATATGCCAAAGGCTAAAAATGCGCAAACCTTCTGTCTAGTTCATATTGTAAGATTGGTCGAGTACATAAAACAGTGTTCAAACATTTGCTAATACACTTTAAAAATTAATTATCAGCTGTTTTTTAAACAATATTCAGTTTGCTGGAGGAGTGTACAAACTTATTTTCTTGTGCTTTTAAGGCTGTTTCCAAATGGGTTTGTGCCAGTCTCTCTGTCCGCCTTTATAAACAATGTTTTTTTTTTTACTGTTTTAAATAGTCCCACGCTTACTTCTAAATATAATTTATATATTATACTACATTTTATATGAAAAGCAAAGTTGTTTACCTTATTTCTTTTGACTCTGTTTTTTTTTCTTCTGTTTATCCAGCTTTTTGTGTGCTATTATTTAATTATTATTTAAGATATAGGGGGTATGGTATTTGAACCCGGATCCTCGTTGTTCAGTTTTCAGACTCTCTGAGCACTTGACAACTATTTAACCGAGGACGGTGTGTGTGTATTTCAAAAACTCCGTTTGGATATCAACATCAATAAAATACTAAAGTTTACTTATAAATTTCACATAATCTTCGGTAAATTCCAAGCAAATAAATCTAAATCAATATCTATAGTTA
This sequence comes from Drosophila micromelanica, assembly GCA_004143825.1. Classification (NCBI taxonomy): domain Eukaryota; kingdom Metazoa; phylum Arthropoda; class Insecta; order Diptera; family Drosophilidae; genus Drosophila; species Drosophila micromelanica. Next base: position 34,705 of record SCDY01001612.1, read on the forward strand.
AAAAATTCGGTACATGAATTAATTTTTTAATGATTTTTGTACACAGTGTCAAAAATATTTCTAATATACAAACTAAAATCGACATATAACCTCGCATTTAGATAATTCTTCCCTTACGAATCTAAAGAAAATCGTTTTTTTTTTCGAAGCTCTAATTTAAACAAATTTTTTATAAGGTTTGTAAGTGAATCTCCCAACAAAATCTATATCTAAATAAAATTATCATCCAGACCTAACCATATATGAAGATCAGAGCCAGTATAGCAGACTTTTATTAAAATTATAATAATGAAAGTAAATTGCAAAGATGCTTTTGCTGCTGCTGCATTTTTAGAAAAATTGTCCCAAATAATAAAAATATGTATGTGAAAATGTGTGCAAAATAAATAAAAAAGCTACCTAAAATAATTGGTGGATGACAAATGCAGACAGTGTAAGTGCAACTAATATTTAGCTACTGAATTTGCAAAATGTGTACCTAAGTATTTGCCTGACAAGTATTCGAAACTTACTGAATGCGACAATTCAAACTCCAAAATTAGTCTTAAACATTATGAACACCATTACACGGAAAACTCTTTTAAGCTTCAAAAAAATTTTTACTTACTCAGTCAACGTACTAAAATGTTCGTAATTTTATTTAATTTTAACAATACTGAACCTTTTAATTTATGTAGATTTTATCACGTATTCATATTCCACTCTCTTGTGAGCTGTCTCAAAAAATAACGGTCATGCAGAAGCAAAACTGAATTCACCACGCATATCAACAACGTAGTTTACCAAATTTTATGTAGATGGCGCAGCTAACAAATTTGTCATATAAAATTGAAAAAGTTATCGCCAAAAGATGGCGCTTTTGTATAAGTATAACTAAGTGCGATGCAGGTATCATCAAATATTTTAAGTAAAATCGATACTTATGCACATAAGTAAAGTATATTAAATCACAACTCAGAATAGCGCCACCTACCGACAAAGTTTATAACCGCCAAGCGCAGTAGGCAGCGGTATGCGCACCTAGCGGTAAAATTTCAATGTAGCTTAAGAAAACAAACCTCTGTTGTATTAGATAGTTTAGGTTATTAAAACTTTATAGCTCGCCAGATATTTAGTACTCCTTCATGCTTCTTATTCGCCCATCATCTAAATTTTTTAGATATGTTATAAATATTGGGTCGCCTAAGTCCGTATTACGAAAAGCCGTAAAGCGAAACAGAAAAGTCCATACAATTGAATTACATCCAAAAATGATAAAATTAACGTTTTTTTTAACATGTTGATATGAAAACTTAATCCAAAATTAACAGTGTAAACGGTTTAAAAAAAGGTTTAAGATACAAAAATGTTCGTACTTAATTAATCGTAAATTTATTAATAATACGACTTTGCTATACAATTTTGTAAATTGAACACAACAGAATTGTGACGGAGTCAGCGGTGTTTAACGTTAAGCTTTTATTATTCATTAATTTTATATGTATTTTATATTTATTATTATTATATTATATAGTGAAAAAGTGCGATAGACTGTGGGCTAATTGCTGGACACAATTTGAAGTTAAAATTATAGAAACGACAAAGTTTTTCTGTATGCCACAAAAGCTGAATCAAAACTGAGACGATTAAATATTTGTGGATCGTGTTAAAAGACAGGGCAAAGACCTTATTTTGTCTTTTTCAGTTGCTGTTGGCAGCATTTTGTTTAATTTAGTAACCGTAATTTAGAATAGAGTCGCAGTTACCCACCACTTATAAGAAATTAAAAATTCCATTAATGTTTACAGCATTATTTTCTTTACTTTGAGTACGATGCATTTCTCCAACATATAAAAACTCAAGTACAATTTAATCAACTCAATAAACGAGCTATTTAAACATGGGTTTTTAACTTAAAACTAACACTTATGTGGCTGCTTACAACAGATTCGATTGGTTACATAAAAGGCAACGATTTAGGTAATTATCAATCAATCAACTATTATAAAACTGCACACTCGAAACAGCCTAGACTCATCATTACTAAGAATTCCGGTAGTTTACAATTTATTAATCATTTAATTATGCTTTGACACACAAAAAAAAAAAGGAAACAAAATCAGAAATAATGACACTGGCTGATGTCCGTTTGAACGTGTTCTGTGTAGTGGGGACAAATTAAATTGTGTAAAATGCAAAGACCTTGATTTGTGCATGAATTTTAGCAAATTTGTGGCGATGAGGCTGGCTAGACTGTGTTATCCTTTTCTGTGTTGGCTTAATACTCAAAGTTAAAGGATGCATTTCGACCGCCGTTAAATTGGAAGAACGATCGAAACATTTGATTTGGATCGAAATCAGCTGCAAAGAAAAAAATGCAATTTTATTAAAAAGTAATAGACATAAGGATGTTAATCGCACTAACCTTGCTCCTGCTCTTCAATGTCCTGTCCGCTGTCATAGCGCGCCTTCTTGCGCGCATCCGAGAGAATGGCGTAGGCTTCGCCGATTTCTTTAAATTTGAGCTCCTCGTTTTTACGCTCCTCGGCACTGCTGCCGGCATGTCTATCGGGATGATGGACCAAAGCCTTTTTGCGATACGCCTTCTTAATCTCATCCTCGGTGGCATTGCGCGCAATGCCCAGTATCTTGTAGTAATCCTTGCGCTTCGACTTCTTCAGTGCAAACTTTGCATCCCGTAGTAAGCGCTTGATCTCCGGTGTCTTTTCCAACTGCAGTGCTGTCTCATAGTCGGCTACCGCCTCCTCGAACTGTTCAAGATCATTGTGGCAACGGGCGCGCAGCAACAGCGCCTTCAGATACTGAGCATTCAGCTCGAGGACGCGATTGCAGTCGGCGACGGCTTCGCGCAGTACCCTGAGACGAGTGTTGACGAGCGCACGATTATAGAGCAGCTTTGAGTTGATGTCCTTGTTGTGCTCGTCAATTTTGAGGGCATCCGTGTAGACGCCGTGCGCTTCGCGATAGCGTCCTAACTTGAACAGCATATTGCCAGTCTCCTTCGACTCCTTCAGCTGCTTGCACTTGCTGCGCATTCGCTTGGACTTCTGATGATCGGGGTCCAGCTGGAGCGCACGCTCAAAGTGCAGTATACCCTTCTCCAGGTTATCCGTGTAGTAAAGGCAAAGGCCGCGAACGTAAATGGCATCCGCGGAAGTGGTATCCAGTTTCATGACACCCACGGCAATGTCCAACGCCTCATCGCAACGTCCCAAAAAGGCCAAACACTCGGCCTTCAGTAGGCGATAGCTACCAAAATGCAATTGACAGTTAACTAATATAATTACCATTTTAGACAAACTTGTTTTGGAGACCACTTACCGGAGGCAAGCAGGTGCCAGCTTGAGCGCACTGTCCAGGTAGTAGACCACGTTGCGGTAGGCCTGTGTATCATAATTGCTTTGTATGGTGGTCTCCAGCTGGCGCAGTTTCTGCACAGCCTGCTGTTCGCTGCTGAGGGCCGTGCTCTGCGGTTCCAGTTCCGTGACGGCTTTAACCGCCTGCTCGGTGCCGATTATGTCGCCCAGCGCCAGGCAGCACTTGGCCACACGCACATAGGCCTTCTCAAAGTTGGGATCGAGGCGAATAGCGTGTCGGGCATCCGATAGGGCGCTATTATAGTTGAGCAGCATCATGTAGCAGGCGGAACGGTTGCCGTAGTAGGCAGCAGAGTCCGGACAGAGTGAGATGGCGTCCGAGTACAGCTTAAGTGCATTCTGATAGTTTTGTGCTTTATATTGGTCGTTGCCCAGTTTTTTCTTCTCCTCAGCAATGCTGCAAACAAATCACAAGCAAATTAATTAATATTCCGTCTGCGATTTTTTAACTTAATTTTCAAGTTTCATTAGTTTCCAAATAAATCTATTTGTAACAGGCAGAAAGAAGTTTTTCCGATCTAGTAAAGTATATTTTTGATCAAGGTGAGCTCGAGACCAGAACTTTTTTTTTTCGATACATTCCTCCGTTTCATCAATATTGATAAAAATAGATTTTAAGACTTAGTTTTTTAACATTTGTCGAATACTATAAAAACTAGATCAACCAAATTTAGTTTAAGTTAAAGGTGTTTAAAGGTTAATACGAACTATAATTGCACCTAAAGAATAGAGGAGAATTGATGAAAGTTAAATAATTCCCATTTTCGTCGAATGTTTTTGCATTGCTACGCTTAACAACACATCAAAAATAAACATATAGGTGCTCCTGAGATCCAAGCCCAGAATAAACAAACAAGACTGCTGGGAACGCCCGACTAGCAAATACCCTGAACCCATAAACACTGCTGCGCTTGCGGCTGGTTTGTGAAATTTGTTTTTTATCAAGCTTTTTTTCTTGAATAACTTCTGTTTATCTTCACCGATCTTTATGCCTGACCAAGAATATATACTTTATGGGTTCGGTGATGTCACGTTCTGCCTGTTACATACTTGTGCACAAAACCATTATACCCTTTAATAATTTTTTCAATCGGTTCAGGCTATAAAAGCACGCAAAGAAAATAAATGCAAATTCGTCTTTGTATTTGTATGTCAATATGGGGCATGAGTACAAAGTATTGCTTTAGGTAATAGTAAAGTTCAATGACCAAAAAACTGAAAATAATTCTTATTTTATCTATTGTTGTAATTATTATTGAACTAGGTTATGAATGGAGGACACGCTTTGCAGTGGCAGGTTTCGCTGTAAACAGTTTAAAATTAGCCAACAAAACATGTTGCAGCTGCAGTTACTAAATTTGCAGCAGACTTTAAATCAACCTTTAGAGAAGGTCGCTGCTTGCAAAAGTTTGCGACTAGCTCCAAAACCGGGTGAAAAAATACTTTTTGCACTTTGTCACGCCCCAGTGGATGTAAACTGCAAGAACTATATTACTATATTAATGGTCGACATATGATCAGCATTGCAAACTACTTTGTTCGACTTTAGCAGACACTCGGACCCTGTTGAATATGCAAAGATTACGAGAGCTTTTTTGCGGGCTTCTTTTAGTCGGTTTCTTTAACATATGTACATGTGGATTGAAAAGACTGTGGCAGCTTTTTTACAAAATGAGTAATTTCACAAAAAAAGTGAAGTGTGGTAGAAAAAAGAAACTTACTATAACATTTTTAGCTTTCTTCGATCTTGGGCTAATTGTTTATTTTTATAAATTTAGTCTTGGTGAGTTCTTCTCTCCCTTTGCACGTTGCCTTATCACAGACTTTTGACACACTTTCACGTATGAAATTGTTGGCTTTTAGTATATGTATTTAAAACTAAAATTTTGTTTTTAGTATGAGACATAAAACTCAAAACCAAATTGGCACGATTATATACGTTTCTAACTGTAATTTTCCGCAAACATATTAAATATGTTAAGATGTTTTATGTTCCACCGATCAAGCAAACTGCGATCCGACTATATAAATATAGCTACAGCGACGAAAGAAACGCACTGCGAATGCATTCAAATACCTAAAGAGCGTGAGCGTAAGAATACCAAAAAAGCTTTTGACAAAAGCAATCAAAGCTTTTTTCTGCAGTGCTCGCTTTTCTCAGTACGAAATGCAACGCAATGGAATTGGAAACATTATAAAACGCAAGCGACCATTCGCCAAAAAGACTTTGAACCTTTCCTCTTCGTTTTTTGTACAACTCAACAAAAAAAAAAAAAATAAATAAATAAAAAAGACTGTCTAATTTCTGTCTTTGCTTATAATTTCAATTTTTTAATTTTACTCAACTAAGATTGCTCTTGTCGGGATTAACGACTGGCATATACCCTGTACCCAGCTACCTGAATAGTTTGTAAACTGTGTTTGACCTTTTAGCTAGAGGCAGGCGATATTGGAGCTGATCAAGAAAGTCAGTTACATAATTTATACCCTTTACCGATTTCAGATTATTAAATATAAAGGATTTAAAAATGACTAAATTGCGTTTTCTTTCTTATATTTTAGGCGATTGGGGGAGCTATACAAAATTCAAAATATTCAAAATCTGCTGTACGAAAACTAACCTAAAGTTGAAAGTATTCAAATCGATGTTAATGAAACGGGACAAGATAAGACCATAAGAGATAGAAAACTGAAATTATCAGTTTCATTTTAGTGGTTAGAATTGTACGGGTGAAGGTTAAATTTTCGTGCGATTAGTTTCAATATTAGCAACGTATTGCGTATTAACGAAAGGCTTAAACTTTAAAAAATCCGCTGGCAAATTGTTCGAAAAATATGATTTTTCGTAAATCTGTCCACTTTCGCGAAAATTGGGAGGTAAATTTTATATTTTCGCCCGATAAGCTAACAAATTAATTAATTCAGGCAGAAGGAAGCATCTCCGACCCCATAAAGTATATATATTCTTGATCAGCATCACTAGCTGAGTCGATTTAGCCATGTCCGTCTGTCTGTCCGTCT
>SCDY01001613.1:0-25851 GCA_004143825.1 Drosophila micromelanica
GAGTGATTTTGGGGAGGTCAAATTTTTGGTCAAAAATCATGCCAAAATTCACAAAAATTTTGACATGTAAAGCTCTCGGATCCATAGCTCCCATATTTCGAACGCCCATATCTTTGTCAAAACTGAACCGATTTTCATGTTTGATGGCATTTTGGTCATGATTTTTTTATTAAATTAATACTGTATTTAAAATATAAGCATTTTTGAAAATTAATTTTTTTTGAAAATTTTGGTAAAAATATCATGTACTCCCCCCTTATTGATTTTAGAAAAAATTTTTTTTCAAAATTTAGATTTGCGAATTTATGTTTTTAATCGATTCCGGGGGTCATAATTAGTATAAAAAACAGCATTAAGAGTGATTTTGGGGAGGTCAAATTTTTGGTCAAAAATCATGCCAAAATTCACACAAATTTTGACATGTAAAGCTCTCGGATCCATAGCTACCATATTTCAAACTCCCATATCTTTGCAAAAATGAACCGATTTTTATGATTGATGGCATTTTGGTCCTGATTTCTTCTCTAAATTAATACTGGATTTAAGAAATTAGCATATTTGAAAATTAAGTTTTTTCGAATTTACACACATTTATTCTCAAGCTTAACGCTTGTAGTTTGACTACTGAATATTTGACTACTCTACACATGTATTTATAAGCATGCAATCTAAATATTATTGGGTTGTGGTGTGGCATGTTGATTTGCCACAGCGGCGGTTCCATTAACTTGATTTGTCTCACCTTTTCAACTGTGGCACACACCTGCCGCCAGACACCCACTGTTCCATTAGAGCTGCCAATTGATGGGAGCTCACATTTTTATTTGCCAACTTGACGAGCTTGTGTGAAGTGTAAAGGGGAAGGGAGAGGAGGAGGGGGGCTCTATTGACAGGCGAGCTGTCAGTGTTTGTCACTGACAAATGAGGCGAGTGGCGCGAGCAGCACGCGGCAGATGTGGAGCAGCCGATAGCCACCAGTGTTGGTTGTTGCCTGTGAGCCCATTTAGCAAATTGCTATTAAAGCAATTGGTGGCGCCTGGTTTAAGTAATGTGAGGTTGTGTTGCATAAGAAAATGTAAAATGTAAAAGAGGTAACAAGAATTGCACTTTGTCATTGCAGAGCAACATTCGCAGCAGCAGCAGCACCAACACTCACAGCAGCAACAGTTGCAACAACACGCGCAGCAGCAACAATTTGGCATCGTTGACTCCAGCAACGGCAGCATCAACAGCAACAACAACAACAACAACAACAGCAGCACAAACAACAACAACAACAACGGCGTCTCCTCAAAATCGTTTGTGCCCTGCAAAGTTTGTGGCGACAAGGCATCGGGCTATCATTATGGTGTAACCTCCTGCGAGGGTTGCAAGGTGAGTTGCCCGCTGCAATGTCATTCCGATAATCTCTCATTTTCCAACATCTTTTTTGCAGGGCTTCTTTCGGCGCAGCATCCAAAAGCAAATCGAGTATCGCTGTTTACGGGACGGCAAGTGCTTGGTCATCCGCCTCAATCGGAATCGCTGTCAATATTGCCGCTTCAAGAAGTGCCTATCGGCTGGCATGAGCCGCGACTGTAAGTACCAGATACCAGCCCCCAGTGGGGCCAACCTATGATTAACTCAGCTGCACATAAAGTGAACGGCTCAGCGGCTGCACCCAGTTTTGGCAGTTGCCTGCTGCCAGTTGTCATCGCAGTTGGCCTATTGACAACTTTATTGTGAAAAGCTGTGCAAGCTCTGGCAGATTTTACACTTTGCCCGATTAAAGATTGTGTCTGGCGGCTGTCAATGGGTAATCGGTATTGGGTATTGGCAGGCATCGATGAAGTCGAAGCAGCTCTTTATCAGCCAGTTATCTTGGCCTCAATGTTGCCAATTAGTTGGCTTGATAGAAATGAATTTCGATAGGCTAAATTCGATTTAGTTAAAGCTGCTTATATTAGATGGTTTATTGATAATGTAATTGATTTTTGGAAAATGAGTTAATTTAATCAGCAAAAATGTTTAATCTATGGATTTTTGATCGTAACTAGAAGTTCAGTTAGTCTTTGGCTAATCTAAACGATTTTTATAAGCATATAAATAAATTAAATTCATTTCAGATCAGTTTTCTTTTTTTTAACTCTTTCTCTTTTATATACTTTTATATATTATCCTTCAATAATATTTTGTTTTACAAACCTTTTATGCTTTTAACTTTTTAGTATAAATTCGAAATTATCATAGCTTTATTTTACTTTTGCCTTTTTCTTTTATTTATATTTTTTCTCACATCAGTAAGCACTCTATTAATTCATGAAAATCGCATAGAAAGGCGCATCATCTAGTCGAGTACTCATTATTTGTTATACCCACTTTCTGTGTGATGACTTTGTTAACCCGCTCGCCTGGCAACACACAAATCTTCGTTTAACAGGCTCATTCTTCAAACTTGATTATCTTAGTTCGTTAACAACAAAGTAAAAACCCTGCGGGAAGAGCTCTTCACATGGCCTAAGTAGGAGTACTTCCTGGTTAACCCCCGGGCGAAAGGAGCCTTAAAAACCAAATTAGTTTTTATGAAGCTTGTCAGGCTGAAATGCTGCAACAGCAACAGTGCGATTGCTGCACACACAACGCTGCAGTTGCTGCGTTTAAATGCAATTTATTTGATGTTGCACAATTAATTGCCTAAAACGTGAAAGGGGGAGGAGGCGAGGAGGACTTGCATGCTCAGTGGGTGTGTGACAGACATTTGTTGCCGGTTTTTGTTGTTGCCGTTGTCACTGTCAGTGCCGTTGCCGTTGTTGGTGCCTGCAACATTTATTAGTCGCCCTGCAACATTTGTTGCCATTTTTTATGGCTGTGCGTTGTCCAAATACTTCCTTCATTTTGAACACCGTCTGCCCACACAAAGCCAAGCCTCTTCATCCCACACACACACACACACACATACAGATAGATACACACAATTTTCGTGTTTGCTTTTCGCCAGTTTTAATGATTTTCCAGCGGCTGTGCCAAGTTTTTCAGCAGCAGCAGCTTCCTCAATCCTTTTAACTGCTGCCATTGCATATGGAAAGTTTCAATAATTCACTTGAATTGCTCTTGTGGCAGCTTGTGATTGCTGTTGTTGCTGCTGTTGTTGCTGTTGTTGCTGGGCGTTTTGATTTGCTCGCCTGTTTCGGGCTGGTGTTTAATTAAGCTTTTGGCCCGGCTTTGGCTTGTTTATGGCAATGCCATTTGGCCAAATCGTACGCCGTGAGAGAATTTCCAATTAAGTTTGCAATTTTCATTTCGATCTGGCTCCAAAGAAAAACCAACTTTGTTCAACTCTCAACTTGCCTTCAGTGATTTGGCAAAACATTTTTATTATTTTGCCATTTTGTTTTTGGGTCAACTCACGTCAAGCCAAATAAATGCAATTATGCTGTGAGTGGGAGCGACGGATGTTTGTTACAAATACGAAAATGCAAAAAAAAAGCGTTCTCGCAGGAGGACTTACGGTTCAATGACACGAGCTGAAAGTGGCACAGTGCTCCATATAAAAAGGAATTTAAGAGCACTAGATGCATAAAGGGCACTGAAAACATTTATAGTCGGTTAAATTGTTTAGTTTTTAGTGCATTCGGATTTAAGCTCTAAGCTATAGCATTTAATCATGATACAAGCTTTAATGCGCTTTGGCTACAAAAATTAAGAAGTTCATTTTAAGTGTTTTAAAAATTCAATATCGAAAATTCAATTCAATTCAATGGTTTTGTTTGTTTTTTGGTATTATTAAAATTATCACAATTAATCATGTTCGTAGCTTAAATGTGCTTTTTGTTGATAAAATATAAGCTTTTTATTTGACTGTAAATTTTCTTATTATATTTTTTGTTTATGCTTTTGTTATTCGTTAGTTAAGTTGAGCTTAAAGCTAGCTTCTACAGAAACTTTAAGGTTTAATCACATCTGACGCTTTAATGTGCTTTCGCTATACAAGTTAAAGCTTTTTCTTAAATTTTTATAATTCTGTTAAATGTTATATTTGAGTGTTTTATTTTTTGTCGGTCTCAATGGGATTAAAGTTAGCTGCTGCAAAAAATGGGTCGAACGTTAGACACATGCCGCAAAGTGTGTCCCACTTTGTGGCAGCAACCACAAATGAAATTTTGCGCTAATCAAATTTGCTGGCTAATTGCGAAAGTTGCTCAGGACTTTTCAGCTGTCACACGTGGCGTATGCGTGCTGTGCCATGTCAATCCGAATGCAATTAAAACGTCAGCCTGGCAGCATTTTGGAGCATTAAAGCAAAAGTTCTCTTCGACAAGAGTTCGACTTGGGAATGGGAGCACAGTTGTCGCCAGCGGCAACAGCAACAGCAGCCACAGCAACAAGAACAACAACAACAACAATTAAGGCGACACAGTAACATAGAATGGCTCCACTCGACTCCAACGCCGTGTCTGACTCCAATTGTAGTCAATTTGAAAGCGAACTATCAAATGTCAGCTAGACACAAATCTGGTGTAGCTGCTGTTGTTATTGCTGTTTTAGATGCCTCTTTGGGCGGCCAAAACAAGCTGTTGTTGTTGTTGCTGCTGCTGCTGCTGTTGCGTCTGCGTCTGCGCAACAGACACAAAACAGAAACGAAGCCTGGACAAACAACAAAACTGAGAGACGGAATTGTAATTGTGGCCTAAACTGGGTCAGCTGACAGGCCACAATTCGCAATCCACAAGCGTGTTCTAGACGAATGCGAATTGTGTTGTTGTTGCTGTTGTTGCTGCTGCTGTGGCATTTGCCCATTGTTGTTGTGCATTCGCTTTTTTTGTTTTTTGACAATTGCTTAGCTTTGTTGCCAGCTACATCAAAGCGCAACTAAAGCAACCAAGGCAACAACAACAACAACAACAACAACATCAACAACAACAACAACAAAAACACCTTCTGCTATTGTTTTCTGCCAACCATTGTATGGACTGTATTATTTGGCAATTGAAACTGACAGACAAATACAAAAAAAAGCTCAAAAATCCAAAATAAAAAGCAATCTTTCGGTCTTTTTGTTTGACTTGATGTGAGTGATTGGGTTTGATATCAGTTGCTTATAATGGAATTATGCTCTAATTTCAAAATAGCAGTTTATCATTTATTTATTATGCAGCAAAAGAAACTTTTGCAATTTTTTAAAAATATAGATTTTTATGTAAAACTAGATCAAGTTGCCACTAAAGTTAACAGAAAACCAGTTAAATTAAAATATTATTTATCTGTTTAGATTTGATAAGAAAAATTTATATTTGAATTTCTATCGTCTATTCTTATGCAGACATTCTTAAGTGAAATTTTTATTAAAACAAGCCATAAAAATTGTTTGTCTTTCCCAGGGTTAGTTTATGTGCAAAACTTTGTTTGAAAACTAAGAAAAAAGTACATAAATTGAACTTTTACTTTACTTATGTCAAAGGCAATTTTAAAAGCAAACAAATATTTATCATGTTTTATAATATTAATATATATGAAAACTTTTTATATATTAACTTCAGAAGCCTCTAATTTATATATTTTTAAAAAAAAAGTAAGAAAAAATAAAATATATATGAGTAGAGTTATTTTAGGAGATTTTTTTCAGACTTGCTTTGAAATTATTTAAACTTATTTGTTATTTATATCTTGCTTGACCTTTAGGCTGGCCTGGCCATTAGCAGCCGGGCTTGACCTGCGTTTTTCAGCTGCTTTTCGAGCGCCTTGTTCAATGACTCCAATCCAAAAAAGCGGCTGCTTTTCACTTCCTTTGCATTCTTCAGGCACCTTTCACTTTCAGTTGTTGTCGTTGCAGCCACTTCCGCTGCTGTTGTTTTTGTATTTGTTGTTTTTGTTGTTGCTGTTCTTCCGTCTCTTTTTCGAGTCACTCGCCTTTTCATTCGCGCGGACAGTCAGCCAGACAGACACAAAGTCCAATGCACGCAATTTTTATGACTTTTCGACAAACGAACTGCAAAAATTAACAAAAACGAAAAAAGTACGAAAAAATGATTTTAATTTGTTGCTGCTGAAATATCGTTTAATTGTTAATTACATATTTAAAATGTGTTTGTTGTCGTTGTGTGTGCTTTATTTATAAACATTTAGCATTTTGAATATTTTCACAATTAATTTTTGACGACAATTGGCAAGCGATGAAAACTGAAGTAAACAGCAATAAACGAAAATCAAAACGGATTTATAAACAAAATATGTGAAGCCGCAGCAGCTTGTTGCAAGAGCATTAAATATATAATAATAATGTGCAAGCTTTGCCACGCCCATTGTCATGTGAGTTGCTTGCAACATTCTAGCAACTAATTGCTGTTGGTAATGTATGCAGTTTGTCCTTGTTGCTGCTGCTGTCGCATGTTGCTGCCGCGTTACGCATGCGCGCGCCCCGCGGCAACATCGCAATTAACTCGCTCGTTTGTCAGTTTTGTTGCTGTTGTTGTTGTTGTCGTTGTCTATTTGTTGTTGAATTAACACGTTGTCGCTGCGCAAAAGTTCGCAAGAAAGCTGCCAGAATAAACAAATGAGCAATTCAGCAGCGACGTCAACAGCAGATTTTTTTCGTTTGACAAAAGAGCTCACAAAAAATAAATATATGTATATGTATATAAAATAACATAATAACAATTGTGAACTGCAGCCAGAAGTTCAATGCACAAAAATGTTGCAAAGTTTTGTGTAATTTATCCAACAGCAGCAACTGTTCTTCTTGTTGTTGTTGTTGTTGAATGAATAATCGTATTTGTTCTTGCCAAAAAAAAAAAACAAAAACAAAAAAAAAACAGTCTTGTTATCGCTGCTGCTGTTGTAAAATTTGCACATTTCTGCATCAATTGCAAATTTATTTGCCCAAAAAATTAGTCAACGGACAGATTTCGCGGCAGGTCATTTGCTTTTCTGACGTTTTTTGGGTAACTTTCCACACGGCGTATGCGCAATATGCCTGCCCAAATAGCCAAAAGTAACCAAACGCATATCGCATCACACCCTTTACGGTTGACAGAGCCGCAAAAATACGGCACACAAAATGCCATTGTTTGCTAAATGAGCGACCTTCACACCTGACAACGGCAGGTGATGAAACTCTGCCTCGAGCCGGTTCTTTGTGCCGCTCAATGGGGCAGGATAATCTAGGCCAGCTGTATATCTTATACTTGTGTTCCTTGGCTCTCAGATCTAGTTAAAAATCGAACAGAGGACAGTAAGGCAGTCGCCTGGATCGGACCAGTGTTTATTATCTATAAATATCCATTTTTAAAGAAAGAACTTTTTATTTGGCAAACGATTTGATTTGGATTCGGTTTCAATCTATCCAAAGATTTTGTATTACTGAAAAAAAATAAATTATGATACTCGCTTACGAAGTGAAAAGAGTATATTGGCTTTGTGAAATTTCCGTCTTGCTGTCCATCCGTCTGCCCATATGAATGCAATTTTTTCGCCGCTATTAAAACTACAGACTTGAGATTTTGGATATTTACTCGTGTCAGATAAAGGGATAAGAATTTTTTAAAATTGTGCAATGCAAAAGGAAAAATACGTTCAATTATTAAAGCTATTATTATTTTAGAATAATATAATTGAAGTAAACTACATTCTTTAAAATTCATTAGCGAGACAGCCATAAGCAGCAGATATACTTCCTCACCTGGCATAATAGTTTACCCATTTGTCCGTTTGTCATCGTTGTTGCCCCTTCCACTCCACAATTATCTCAATTATTGATGGCACCTAAGCAAATGCTAGGAGAACATCGCATCGATGCATTTTCCAATTATCTGCCCATGTGCGAACACAAATTAATGACAGAGCCATCAACAAATTACCAGGAAAATGTCGCCCACGTTCACAATGTTGCCGTTGACGGCTGCGTCTATTGAGGGCGGGATTAGACGGGGATTGGTCTGAGGCTGAGGGGGGTGGGGAAGACAATGGCAACGACAGCCACAATGCGATGCGATGCGATGCGACGCAACGCGAGCGTTGACTTCTAAATGTCAATCACAGTACAGTAAACTAAACGATACCGCACCTCACCCCGTGCTGCCTTCTGTCCCCCATCCCCTCATCGCTCTGCACGCGCGCTGCATACAAATTTCTTAGTAAATATCATAAAATTGTATATGCAAAAAAATTAAAAGGGGAAAAAAAATGTGAAGCACTCACTAAACGCAGGCAAACAAAAACAAATCACGGCAAAGCGCAAGAAAAAGCGCAGAATAAATAAAATAAAGAAGTTTATAAAATTAGCCAAGGCACTTGATGTTGTTGTTGTTGTTGCTGTTGTTGGTGTTGTTGTTTGCAGTCATTGTTGTCGCGGCTAGTGCAAAAATAAGTGATTATGATGCGTTGCCATACGCCATATAAATGTGTACATGCTGCTGCGTATACTTAATAGTTGACAACGCATCAACAACAGCAACAACAACAACAACAATACAATTGCACCCGCCTCTGGGGTTCAACGTCCAGCGGTCGAACAACGTGACGGGCGTTGCACGCATTTTTCTTGACGCTTCCGCAATTCTGCAAGCTCCAAAGTCGACTTTATCAGCTTTGATAAAGCTGCCAATTGCAACAGTTGCTGCTGCTGCTGCTGTTGCTGTTGTTGTTTTTGCTGCCACTTCACGCGTCGTTTGCTGGCATCTTGAAAACTGTTGGGCAAGGCGCCACCCGGAAAACATTTCGCGTTTTCGCATTATGCAGCCAAAATGATTGCCACATTATGCGAAAACATAAATTGACCAAAACGAGTTGCTGCTGCAGCTGCTGCTGCCGACAACAGTTGCCAGCGACGACAACTGCAGACAGAGTAGAAATGACTTTTTTGTTTTCTTTTATTAAAGTGGGTTAAATATGTGATAATAAATAGTTAGTATGCATTTATTACAATTATAATGGTTATTTCCTGGAGTAAATTTAAGAGAAGCGTTGTTCAAACTATAAAAAATTAGATACTCTGTATTTTATACTTATACAAGCAGTCTGTGCTTCTTTTTTCCTAAGCCAAGCTTTATGGGAAATGTTTATCAATTTATATAAATATATTTTATATTTATTGTCTGAAGTTTTTAGGGTGGAATGAAGACAAAAATTATTGTATAAATTATATTTTTTTAATTTTATATTATAACACTTCAATAGTTTTATTTAGCTAACAAAAAATTAAAATTTGTGATCTGTGTTTAATAATTTTTTAAACATGTTGTATGTAAAAAACTAAACTATAATTTTAATAAATCATGTGTATGTAGTTTCTAAAAATCTTATTTAGATGGAGAGATTTTATAAATTTTTAATGCATATAAAAAACTTGAAATTTCCAATGTAGCAAAATATTTCTTAGTTGTTTTCTAAATGTCAAATAAATGTGGTACAACGATGCATTAAATTATAAAAGTGCTTAGAATGCATATATATAACAAAATCAATATACATACAATGTATGCATTTATGTCCATCTGGCTAAAAAAAAGTAACAATAAAAGATATTCAATAGGCGGTAGCTGAACTGTGTGTTCTCTTCCATTTGGGAGGCACTTGAGTTGCACTTTGGGTGTTCATTTAATTGCAACAAATTTGCAAGAGGCGGCAACAAAGACGGCAACAGAAATCAAAAGAGATCAAAGTGCGGGCAGGCAAGCGGAGCATTTAAGTTATGCGGTTGCACAGGCAACAGAAATGAGGAAGCGACTTAAAATGCAGTCAGACACAATTGCAACAGCGGCAACAATCGCATTTGTTGCGGCCAACGCACGAATCAGTGAAGCGTTTGATTTTGAACAGAAAATGCGAAACACCCAACGAGCAGCAGCAGCAGCAGCAGCAGCAACTCCTCTGCTGGCCCCGCTCAGACCCTGGCTAACAACCTCAACCTCAGCTTTGGCCAGTTGCCTGCCTGTCTTCAATTAACGCGCCGCTTCGTTAAGTGATGTTGCAGTTGCTGTTGTTGCTGCTGTTGTTGTTGTTGTTGTTGTTTGGCATTTCCCTTTAGGAGCAGAGAATGCGTTGACCTTTTGTGCGCTGTGCGCTCTCAAGTGTGGCCGCGGCGGCAACTTTGACAGGCTCGTTGAAACACCTCCGGGCGGCTAGCCGGCAGTTCTTGCTACATGCAACACATGCAACACACTCGATGCCCATCCGCTGGCCGTTTGATTTAACTGCTTAATCAAGTGAAGTTGAAGTTTAAGTTTGAGCTGCAGCTGAAGCTGAAGCTGATGTTGCATGTTAAATTGCTTGATCTGATGATCTGCTGATCTGCTGGCAGCTCTCTGTCATAAACACAGCTTTATAAGTGTCTTCATCATCACAAACATCGTTGTCATTATGATGTTGATGATGATGATGATGATTTCCATGGGCTCTTTGGGAGTCGTGATCGATGACTGTTTTCCTGCCGCTTTGTGCTGCACAGTTGCTACTAAATTAAATCAAAGCTGGCAGCGTGTTAAAACGTGCCTCACATGCCACAAGGGGCGGGGGCAAGAGGAAATCGGCACTTGATACGCGTGTGCGGCAACATCGCAGATGCCCCGCTGCCTCTCCCTATTTAATTCCCACTTTTTGGCGTGCAGTTTGTTGCATGTTGCGTGCCGCAAATGAGTTGCAGGGATTGTTAGTTAGTTCTAGGCACCCCAATAACGGTCTATTTGCAGCCCAAAATGCGATGCGGGTTCCCATTTGCGCCCGTGTTTAGCGGCAACTTTAACCAGCAATTAGTTGATAAAACTATGGGCGTGGGCGTGGGCGTGGCACCTTGGCACCATTTGATTTTTGAGCTAAAAACTGCGCTGTAATGTTACAATTTTCCATTTTCGAAAATATGTTTAATTGTTCGTATTTTGCGGTAACTGTACAGCAGAAAATTTCCCATTGTTGCTATTAAAAAAATATAATAAAAATCATAATAATAATATAGAAATTTGTAGTAACAATTATTAAACTAATAATGTTTACACTCGTAAAAAAAATACTTTTATAATCCTTGAAAGTACTTGCATTTTTGGAATATACATATTTATATCATATTATAAAAATATAAATTTTTGGTATAAATAGTTTAAAAAGCAATTTAAATAATCGTGATTATCTCTTGCTATATACTTTTAATTCTAATGCGTACAGATTCTCTAAAATAAGCTTTTTTTATGAGAAAATAAATAACTCTCTCAACAGTTTATCAACTTAGGTAACGTTTTGGTTTGTTTCACTAGCGGAAATACTTTTATTATATTTTTTTTACTCTTGGGTAAAGTTTGGCAATTGGCAGCGGGAAACCGTCAAGCGATTTATCCTGTTTCCTTAAGGCAGCGACTTGATCAAAAACTGCAGTCAAAGTGCACAAAGCTGACATGAAAAGTTACTTCCTTATTGCCAATAGTCACAGACACACACACACACACACACATCCAAAAATTGCACGTTCACGTATCTGAGCCGTCATCTAAATCAAGGCTTATGTAACTGCCAGCAATCGCCATGTTTGAGCCGCAACGTTTCATTTTTTTTGCTGTTGGTACTGTTGCAAATTGTTAAACGTGCCGCCGGCCACGTTGCCAAATGTGCAGCAGCAGCAGCTTCAAAATGCAAATGCATCTAACACCGGTTGGACAGCTTTTTGTTGCAATCTCACGGATGCAGCACACACACACCCGCACACACTAGCGTCTAAATCTAGTTACTCAATTTCAATTGGCTTGCTGCCGCTGTCGACGTCGACGTCGACGTCGCTGCCAACTGCAAGCTGCTGGCTGCAACGCTTCCTGATGCATTTGAAAGTTCTGCAAGAAAAAAAGCTCGCTCCGTCAAGCAGTCTCTCACTCGCTTGCACGCGCGCGCTCTCTCGCTCGCTCTCTCTGTCTCTATCTATCTCTCTGCTGTGTGCAGCTTTGACTCGCTCTCTCGTTCAGCTGCTCTTTGCACTTCTTTGTTTTGCTTCTCATATTCTTGTAGTGCTGCTGCTGCTGCTGCTGCTGCTGCGACTGCGACTGCGACGGCTGCTGCTGTAAAAGCTTTGCGTCGACGTCGCCAGAGCAGCGGCCGCTGTTCGTTCGCAACGCTTCGCCGTCGTTCGTTTGCTCGTTTACAGTTGTCTCTCGTTGCTTCAAGCGCGCGGCACGCGAACGCTCCCCAAAGCGAACAGCAACAGCAACAAACGCTGCTCGCAGCTCGATTTCGCGTTCGTTTTATGTATTTATCAAAAAAAATTAAAAGCAAAAAAAATATACATATACATATTTAGGTTTTGTGGACCTGTGAGCAAAAAACAGCTAAAATCAAGCGAAAATATAACTTAAACAGTGCGTAAAAGTTCAATATACACGCAGAGGCAGACATACTTGCAACAATTGATGCGTCCCAGAGCTCGCCACAGTGTGTTGCATAAATTGCTAGCGGTCATCCTGATTTGAATTTCAAAATCAAGTTGAAGTTGCGGCCCGTTGGGGCTTGCTGCCGCTTTTGCAGCACTGTGCGTGTGGAAGAGAGTTCCCCCAATTCCAGCTGCGAAGTGACAGTGAAAAAGTCACAAAAAAAGAAAAGAAATTGATATACAAAAATCAAAAATAAAATATATAAAAAGCAGAGCAGTGAAATTAAAGCAGCACAGGCAAAAGTGTTGCCTTTAAGTGAAGTTTCTGAAATCAACACGAGACAACAACAACAATAAAATTAACAACAACAACAAAAGGCAAAAAGCCAGCGAACGGCGCTCAAAAACAAAAGAGAAGAACAAAAATTAAGGCGCAAAGGCAGCGCCTATTTTTGGATACCAGCCGCTTGGCGATTGGCTGTAGGACGGACGGACGCACGCATTTCTGAGCTGTTCCCAATTGAATGGTAAATTGAATTCTTGTTGTTTTTTTTGTATTATTCTTCTCGCATTTCCTTTTGCGTAGGGCGCTCTCTTCCTCGCGCTCTCTCTCTTCCACTCTCTTGCTGAGGCTTAAGGCATAAATAATTCAGGCTTACAGCGCGTATACTTAATATTAATGTAATCATCAAAAATCAAGCCAAACACACCACGTATCTTTGACTCCTTCACACACACACATACGCGCACACACGCACAACCTGCAGGTTCATTCACATCAATTCAACTTCCTGTCTGTCGCTTTGTTATTGTTGCTACATTTGCTGTTGCTGCTGTTGCATTTTACTTCCTACATTTTCCATGCCAAAAACAAAAACAGCAAAAAAACGAAGTTAATAAAAAAAAACTGGTTTAGTTCAACACTCCGCGACTATTGAAAAACTGGTTGCAATTACTGTTGCTCTTGTTTTTGCTGTTGTTGTTGTTGCTGTGATTTTGCTGCTGCTGCTGCTGCTGCTTCTTTGGCCAATTGATTTGTGCCCAGTTAGGCTCGGTTGGCATTTGCATTCCGGTTTAGGGCGCATCTTCTGCACTAATCAGAGCCGGAAACATAAAAATTGCTGCCCGTTTGCCTTTTCAAACGTCCAGCTATGAAAATGGCTAACGACTTGGCCAACAGGTGCAACAGCAACCGCAGCAGCAGCAGCAACTCGAGGTTGCCCAATAGAGAGGCGATCAGATGCAATCATAGGATAATGCGAGGCAACTATTTGCAGCTGCTTCTGCTTACATTTCGTAAGCCGTTGCAAGTGCGTACAACAAATCAAAAATTAATTTTTTAAAGGTCAAAACACGACTATCGTATACTCTGTAATTAAATAAATACATATTTTATTTTGATTTATTTTTAAGTGTTGAGCGTTAAGTTTTTTCGAGACACTTTTCACAGATATGTTCAATAGATACACTACTTAAGCATTACCTTTAAGTATACACCATTCCAAGTTGCATATAGGGTATTTAGAGCACCGGAGCTTCAACGCCAACTAGCAGCTATGAATAAATTAGCCTCCATTATGTTCTACACAGGTAGATCGTTTAACCAACGCATATTCACATTAAATAGTTGACAAATTGGCACCTAAAATTGCAAATACAAACAAACACAAACACACATTCAGCGAACACTTGCCGTCAAAATGTTTGTTTGTTGAGTTCATTAACATCAAAATTCGTCCTTGTGCGGCCAAATCAACAAAACACAAAAAAAAAAGAAGAGAAAAACGAAAAACGAACCAAAGCGAATTGCAAACATAAATAAATAAATAAATTATATGCAACAACAGAAAATAGGCAACAAGCAAAGCAACTGTGTTAGGGCCACGTGGAGCCAAGAATGTGACCGTTGCGCCCAAGGATAACAGCGAGACGCGTGTGCAAAAATTCAGCTCTTAACAAAGCCTATTTGTATCTGTATCTGTATCTGTATCGATTTATGCATCGAAGTCAGTACATTGATTTATGTCCGTATGTATTTAAATATTATTAAATGGCTATCTGAGCTTACAACTGTATCTAAACATCATTCGTATCTGTATCGAATTATCTGTATCTGTATCTGTATCTGTAAGTCAGTATCTCTATTGTAAACAAGTATCTGGCTATCTGTATCTGCATATGCTTTTAACTATCTTTATCAAAGCAAAAAATCTGTATTTATTTTCGCTGTAGTTTTATCTGGCTATCCCTATTTGCATACTTAACTGTAGTTTTATTTGTAGCTTAAGTACATTTGTGTATCTATATTTATATGCATCTGTATCAGTAACTGTATCTGAATCTAAACGCTTCATGTATCTGTATCTGTATCTGTGTGTCTATCTACTGTATGCCAGAACGCAACTCAGCTAAAACTATTTGTTAATAATCATCGACATTATCATTATGATCATCGCGTAATCATCATAAAGCAGACTGGCAGCCAGTCGAGGCAAACGCTTAGCTAGCAACGGTATTCGTTGTAAAAACGCGGCCAATAAACTGAATGCGGTGCGGTTCAAGGTTTGGCCAAAGCCAAAACGAAACTAAAGCAACAACAACAACAACAATAGCAATAACAACAACAAACAAAGGCGAATACGCGAATACAACGATACGAATGACGAACGCGCGCCGCAGCCAAATGAATAACAATTAAATCTCACAAAAGGCATGAAATCATCTGCCGAGCGCAAAAGACTAAAAAAAATAAAACTGAAATACTGAAAAACTAGCACAAAGTCGAGCTGTAGTTAATGTATCCATGAGATACTCCTAGATACAGCAGCAACAGTTGCTGCTGCAAATCTGTGTGAGCTCAAAGCTTATTGACCAAAACAGTCAGTGCCCCAGTGCCAAGTACCCAATCTCCAGTATCTAGTCTCCATTCTCCAGTTCTGTCTTAAATCTTACCGTTAAGCTCAACTTGAGGCGGCCCATTAACAGTTAAGCGGGCCAATTACCAAGGCGGATAATTGCCTAACTGGGAGGGAGGGGGAGATTGGGAGGCACGCTGACTCTAATCGATGTTGGCGTTTGCTTTTCCAACAAATCATTCAAGTCGCCGGGGCCTGTCAATCAGCTGCTCATCAATTGGCCAGTTTCAGTTCCAGTTTCAGTTCGTCTTCTTCTAGGGGCTAGCCTCCCCTGTGCCACAAGCTGAGCGTGCCGTAATTCTATGGCTGCTTGCCTCTTGCTGTTGCACACATTTCTACTTTATTACAAAATTGACCCACATTTTTGTTGTTTTTTTTTACTCATGTTTTGTTTTTTCTCCGCTTTAAGCGAGTGTCCATTATACAGATACAGATACTTTTTCTGCTTGTGTGTGTGTGTATCTGTTGTTATTTATTCATTATTTTTATTATTTTAATGTATTTTTGTTGGCTCAAATTTTTGTCTTCTCGTCCGCTTTAATCGGCGATTTTTTTTTTATATTTTGCCTGTTTTTTTTTTGCCTTTTTTTTTGTTTTTTGGTTTTCGGTTCACATGACAAAAAGTTGAAGTGTGTTGTGAATCGTGGCATTAATGAACTTATTTGGGCTGGATAATTTATATTTGATGTGTCAACAATCCATTTGGGCGTATTTTTCATATGGGCTTTACACTCGTATTAAGTGCTGGAACTGGGCGTGGTTTGATGAAGAGCAAAAGATAATAGTTAATTAAGAAATTTAGTACAAGCAAAATTAATATTAAGAAAACTTAAAGAAATTAATTTTGGTAAATAAAAGAATACTCTGTTAATAACTTGCTGCAATTAATGTTGCATTAATTAATCATAATTAATCATAAACACATGTTCAGTTTACAAATTTAACATTTTGTATATAACATAAAAAAAACATACTGCAATTTTCTATTATTCAGCTTATAAATTTAACATTCTGTATATAACATAAAGAAACTCAGTTAGGAATTATGTAAAATTATTAATTATTATTATTAAATTATGTACGATAAAATATAGAAAAAACATAAGATTGATTTTGATTGAGTGCTTATAAATTCTATAACAGCAACATTTTCTAGTGCAAATCACAGTAAATCAAGGATTTTTCATGCAATTGTTGCAATTGGGAAAATTTTTAAAAATTTGTGAAGCGTATTAGAGTCGTGGTTAAACGCCCGCTCTTCGCATTATAATTGACATTTTTGGGCCAAGAATATACCGCAAACTGTTTTAGTTTTGGCTTTGCGAATTTTTGTTGTTGCTGTTGTTCTTTTTGGTTTTGGCCATGCTTGGCTGCAGTTACAAAGAAAACAGCTATAGATACAAAGATACAAAGATACAGATACAGATACAGATACAGATATAAATGTGTTTGCTGCAAGTGCAGTTAGCGCAGACTGACCTCCAAATAGAATTGAATCAAAATGGCAGAGACAGAAACCAGAGTCGGAGACACCGCCAACCCTCCACAATGTGTGGCAAGGTGCAGGCGACCATAACCACAATAACCACACCGATGCGAGCGATGATGATGATTAAGAAACGGAGTTCTCGAATGGGCCACATAATGTGTGTGTTTAATAAAAGCGAGTGTGTGTGTGTGTGTGCGAAATGAAAGCTTCATTCTGTGGCGCTTCAATGTGGCACTGACGAACTATTCAAAGTGGCAAACAGAACAGAACCGACCAAAGGGACACTAAGGTCGAAAGCTAGCCAAGCTGGCCGAGAAGTTTGGGCGGGGTTGCTGCAATTGGTAAAAGCTAGCGTATATCTGGGCCTTGGCTGCCATAGAGCGCCTTTTAATTGCGGCTTTTATTGCAAAACGTATTCAAATGTGACACAGGTGGCGATTGGACTGAATTAGTAACCGACAGGGGAGGGGCGGAGAGGGGGAAGCACAGCAGTGCTTAAGTGGACAGGTAGCTGAGGCCAACGACGGCGACGGCTCTGTTGATGGGCCTGTTAAATGCTGTTGATGGCCATTGCTGTTGTTGCTGTTGTTGTTGCTGCTGCTGCTGTTGATGAGACATGCGATAAAATGAAAATAACTCTGGTGTTGTTGTTGTTGTTGCTGCTGCTGCTTTGCTAATGACTGTGCCCAAAAATGCACAAGACAAGTTTAAAGTAGGTTAAATGCTGTGTGTTTAGCTAGCGGAAAGTTGCTTTCGTATGTTAAACTTGAGTAAATTTAACACAAATGTGAACTGTGATGTGGCACCAACTTTTAGATGAGACCGCGCGACGCCCTCCAATGGAGATCTGTAGATAGCCGTGGCAGACGCTACTTTCCTACGGCGTGCACTTAAATTTCCCAAAAGGGCTTTTAAGGTGAGAATCCATTCGAGAACATTATAACAATTATTAAGTTGAATATAATTAGTTAGGAGAGAAATAAAAAATAGTAAACTTTTTAATGGGAAACATTTGCTGTCTTTCTCTTTATTTAGTTTTCTCTCGATTACTCTCTCTCTCTCTCTCTCACGCTCTCTATTTCCCTCTCTCTCGCTCTCTTTCTCTCTCTGTCTCTCTCTCTCGCTCTCAGAGAGACAGAGAAAGTCTCTGTACCTCTCTGAACTCATCTACCCTTGTCCATTTATTAATATTTACCATACTTGCAAGAATCAACCTTCTACGCGATTCTCAAAAACTCAAGTAAGGCTTAAATGGTTTGACATCTTTAGTGATATTTTTATAGTGATAATCTAATAGTGCTTTTTTTTGTGCGCTTATGCTCTTTTGTGTCTGAACAGAAGTTGGTAAGAATATTTCTTTCTACAAACATACATACATATATACACATATGCGTATACGTACAAATATGTACGTACACATAATTATTTTTTATGCATGTACACATATGTTTAGGCAGCCTTCTATTTAGTTGCCACTTAGTATGTATGTGTGTTTAGGTACTACAGAAATTTGGATTTCTGCAACTGCTTTGACCACTGCTCGTTGCGCCGTGGAGTGGCAAGCCCTTAAGCTAATGTGTGCCCATTTCACATTTATGCGTAACTGCTTATGCCACGCCTCAGCTCATTAGCAAACGACAGACGCGGGAGGCAGGCAGGCAGGCAGGCAGGAAAGGACAAACCATACAAGCAGCAAGGAGCAAGGGGGCAGAGCGAGAGGGAAGGTAACAGCACTTGGCAACTGCAGCTACAGAGCTGTGGCTGCATCTGCAGTTTTCACTTGCACTTTGCTGCTGGCAGTTGAGTTAATTTTATTTGCAAAATAAAGCGAAACAAACTTTAAATGGAGTCAAATGCCAATACACACACACACAGAGAGAGAGAGAGAGAGAAGTAGAAATGGGTAGGGTGAAGAGGAAAGTACAAGCCAGACGTCTGCAGAACAAAGATTGCACACAGCAGCAGCAGCAGCAGCAACAACAACAAATACGCAGCTAAAGCAAAGGCAACAAAACGAACAAAAAAAGTTCAAACGCCAGACAAGGATGCACCAAAGTGCAAAGGCAGAGAGCAAGCGACCAACGACCGTACGAACGAACGTGCAAAGGGAAGAGGGGAGTGCAGGGGTAGGCGGAGTAAACGGCAAACCACTCGACGCAGCAGACGACGACGTCGGCGTCGCTGAGGCAGTGCTTCAAAAGCGGAAAGCAAAAAGGATTGAACAACAGCAGCAGCAAAGGGAAAGAGAGGAGGCGGGTGTAGTCAAAACAGCAGGAGGCACTGGCGACGCACGTGAAGACGCAGCAAAGCACACGCACAGAACACACACTCACACATACACACATACATATACGGTATGTATGACTGAAACAAGAACAAGTGCATTGACACTTTATAGCGATGACGGCGCGACGACTGCAAAGGGTGAAGCACCAGTGCGACGAGGCGACGCGATAGCAGCGTGCGCTGTGAATATGCAAAGAAACAAGAACAAAACACGAAGAAGTGCAAACAGCAAGGGAGAGCGAAAGCAAAAAGGGATTGACCAGACACACAGCTGATCGAGCAGCCAGTGCGAGAGCGACAGCGACAGCGATTGCGTGAGCGTAGGCGAGAGGGAGATGCCAAAGGGAGTTGGCATGCCCAAAAACTGGAGATCGTTGCACTGCGCACCGCAACAACAAAAACAACAAAAGCATTTACTTTTTCCTTCCATTTGTATTTTTACTGTTTGTGTTTTTGTCTGCGC
The DNA here is from genome assembly GCA_004143825.1 of Drosophila micromelanica. Classification (NCBI taxonomy): domain Eukaryota; kingdom Metazoa; phylum Arthropoda; class Insecta; order Diptera; family Drosophilidae; genus Drosophila; species Drosophila micromelanica. Next base: position 19,470 of record SCDY01001613.1, read on the forward strand.
AGCTTTGCCTGGAGTCGGTAGCTGATTATGAGATTGCAAAACGAGTCGCTCATTATGAGCGAGTTCATAATGTTTGTTTGCCTGACGATGACGTTGCCAAACAGTGGGAGAGCAAAATGCAAAAAAAAAGAAATCAAGAATGAAATGCGAACGGGCAACAACAACAACAACAAAGATCAGTGGCGACGAGGCGACGATCAACGACGACGTTTATAGTTCAACGCACCGTCAGGGCGCGCTCCCTGCTGCCGGCGACTGCTGGCATCGTTAGCGGTAGCCGCTGGCCACTGCCCCGGGAGACGCTGTCTGTCTTGGGGGCTCCTTGCAGAGGAAGAAATCACTCAGCCGCCGACTGCAGCGCTCTGCAATTCCATTTGCCATTGTCGGTCATTGATCGTGCGTGCTCATAATGAAGGCAACAGCTCGTTGACTCTTTCATTAACCGAGATAGAAAGGGAAAGGAGACTGAAAGTATACAGATCCTTAACTCGATTGAACTTTATTGCTTAGCTTCTTAGATTCTACATTTAAGTAGTAAAGTCTTGAAGAATGGTATAATTTGATCACTGATTAAACGATCAAATAATATTGCCTGAAAGATTATAATGGAAAGATATAAATTTGACAAAGCAAACACATCGCATGTTCGTAGATCAGAAATATTAATAAATTTTGAAATTTAATAATTGATGATATGATCTCTGATTAAAAGGTTATTGATCATATAACAGTGACAGACTGATCAACAAAATTTACTTTTTATGAACAATTCATTTTCTCAACTGATGTTAATTAACTTTAGCGAATCAGTAATAATCTTTTTAAATTTTATTTCATTTCATTTTTATTTAGATCTTGTTGTGATCCGTGTAGACACAGCTACTGACCAGCGACACCCACGCCCAGGGCGTGATCAAGCTTTAGCCTAAGCGAGATCATTGATCTTACCTACTTGACGCTGCTAATTTGTATTATTAATTCAATCAATCACATCTGCTCGCACCCTAGCGATCCAATCGCAGCACCGATCGACAGCAGCTGCCTTCGAGCATTGATCTCGCATACATACATATATATACATATATATCTCGTCTCGGTCATTCTCTCTGCCGATTGGCATTTCACAAATGCGCGCCGTTCTAGTTTTGTGCTGTCGATGTGAATTTTTGATGTTGATGGCTGATTCGCATTTCGTCTTGTGGCCTCTTGGCTAATTTAATTGTTTGCTTTTTCATTAAAGCCCCGAGAGCGGTTGGGATGTGGGCCTCTATTCAGCTCATGGAAACATTTATAGCACAACTGCGAGTCCGTCGGGTCGTCCGCTCGGTCAGCGTTTAATTCGCTAATTGCTAATGCGCCCAGGCGCTTATCAAATTGGAGCATCGCGTCGCAAACTTTGTATTTGTATTTATTTTTTATTATTACTTTTTTTTTGGCTACTGTCTGATGTCTTAGAACTGGCGTTGTTTGTTTTAATTTAGCTACACAATTTAGCTCAAATATTTGATAAGCAGCCGACGAGGCTGGCATTTGCGTAACTTTCGGCATTACTCATACGCCCTGTTGTACTTGTTTGCAGTGCGAATAGCTTCCGCTTCTCTGCTTGTCTGCCTAATTATTTGCACTACAGTTTCGACGGCCATATCTGTACATCTAATTAACATTCTTCTGGCCGCATTGAATCGTGGCTAATTTGCTTGACGTTTTTAGCATTTTTAATAAAAAATATCTTTAGCTGAAACTCATTTAAAATACCGAAATAGGTTCAATAAACGCTTAACGAGCTGCGGAGGCGTTATTTATAATCGTTTCACTTTTTACTTCAATTATATTGAACTTTGCACTGAGCCAAGTTCAGCAGCAACTTTTTGACATTAGTTTGCATTTAATGTAAAAATAATTGACAATATTTAAGTCATAGTCAATAAAAATTGAATTGCTATTGGAAGTTTAAATTCAGCTTTAAATTCAGTGAATTTTTTTTTTGCCACTTTTTCTATATTTATTACCAATATAAAGCTTCATATAGCCCCAAACCGATCAAATGGCAACAAAGTTGCCCCCATTTGTGGCGCATTCCTGTTGCCACAGGCCCCCGGGCGCTGAGTGCTGCTAAGTGGGGCACACACAATCGAATGTTGCAAGGAGACAGAACTAACTCACTTTCCAGCTGCCACTGCCACTCGACACCCGCGCTGCTGTTGCGGGTTGCGGCAACGCCTCCGCATCGGAGTGGAGCCAAGTGAATGCAACTTTTAACACCTCCCATGGGGCAGAAGCAGCAGCAGCGGGCAAGTGGCAGGAGAGGCAGCGCCAACGGCAGTCAACTGTATTTTTTATCTAATTAGGTAGTCAAAATATACACAAAAAAAAGAGAACGTTTTAGGTATGTGTGTGTGTGTGTGTGTGTGTGTGTGTGTGTGTGTGTGTGTGTGTGTGTGTGTGTAATCTAAACTGTGTCACTAAACAAAAATCTCAACTTTGCTCAGCCCAGAAAATTGTGTCAAACAGATAAAACTGTTGATGTAGATGAGAGGGGAGCGGGGTAAAGCAGCAAGTGGGCTGGCCACTCCTTTGGGGGGGCCAACAACAACAACAACAACAACAATAACAACAGCAGCAGCTTAGTTATGATTATAGCCTCAATTCTCTTGCGCTTGACGTGTTTTGTGGTGAAAACTTGCCCGAAAATTGTAGAGCATTTGAATAAATTTACAAGAATGCAATAAAGAAGCACACAAAACGAACAAGAAGAAGAAGAAGAAGAAAATAATAATAATAATAAGAGATAAAATGCGGCTAAAAAGCCACTGTCCAAAGTAGGCGGCGGCGGCGGCAACGTTGATTTAAATGGCACCCAAAAAGTCAGCCACGGAACGAGAAGGCAAACATACAGAAGAGAGAGAGGGGCAGACAGAGAGAGGGAGACAGAGAGATGGACAACTATTCAAATTGAGGTCATTCATCCCGCTTCGTTGAACGCGCTTAAGTGAATTATATACGTACGTACGTAGTTGTAGATACACCCGGGCTGGTGTGAATGTATCTGAGAGATACATAGATACATGCGACAGTAGTTATGTCGCGGCAACTAGTGAATGGGCTTCAAAACTATTTTTGTCAACACTGGAGGGAGGGGGTTCAGAGATCTGTGCCAGCAACCATTTACACCTCTTCAAAAAGCACTCAACCCATTTAGATTTTATGATTTCTATGAGGGAAAGCCTTTCTCCCTGCCAGCTAAGCCGCTTAACTCGTACGATTTACATGTCCAACCCAGAGGCGAACATAATGAACACGTTAATTGCTGACAATTTGACCATTTATTGAAGAATCTCTATTTGACTGATTGAGTCAGTATTCATCTATCTAAACGATCAGTCAAAAGATCGTTCAACGCCCTCTCAGTTGATATCATCATCATCATCCTCATCTATTGTACGCACTTTACATAAATATCTGTGTATATATATATATATATATATATATATATTCTCATTCTCATTCTTCTTTTTGCATTTTTGTTGTTCTTCTAATTTGTATTCGATTTTGGACTCTTGTATGTCTGTCTGTGCGTGTTTCATTTCTGTGTGTTTTCATATGGGAGTAGGTCAGTTCAAAATTTGCATATGCCTTGACTGATTTCTGATTTCTTGCTGATTTTTATTCATATTCGCTTTTGCCCCCGCTTGACTCCTTGGCCCGCCCAAATGCATTTATTGCTTGACTTAGGCAAAATTCCAATGCCCCCGCCCACTTCTGGACAACACGTGGCGTTTGGGCACCTAAGGCGATTAGTCGCAGACATTGGCAATTTGTTTGGCTTTTGGCCCAAATGAATGCGGCTTTTGATACAATGCGTGGGACCTGCCTTTGACTGCAAAAAGGTCACAAAGTGGCCAAAAAAAAGGCAACAAAAAAATACAAATAAATAAATTAACTTCAAGTGGTTGTCACAGTTCAAAAGGGAATTTATTTCAGGTCAGACAAAAAAGGTAATACCTTGGTTTTTTTTTAAATTCATTCATAGAAAAATCGATCTAAAAGTTTATATTTTTATATAATTAAGGGTATTTCATCTTCAACAGCTGGTAAATAAGTTTTCTAATAAAAATCAGTTTATTTCTTGGGCTTTCGCCCACTACAAATTATGTATGTTATCAAGGGGTAAATCACTTGAGTTATTTATAACTAGACAATAGCCAGGTCAACAGCAGAATCAACATCGTTGATATAGTTCTGAGAGTTCTGGCCAAGATTATCTATGGCTGGAATCATATAAAATGCCGTCGACTGCAGTTCGACTGTCGTCAGTTTGAATTCTTTTGCTGCGCAGGCTTCACCGCAAATCAACTCAAATGCAACTGGGTAAAGTTTTCCCTTCGAAGCAAATCAAAATAAGACATCAATTTTTAGAGTTTCCCCTCAAAAGTTCTTCAGCTTTGGCTGCTGCTGGGCGTCCAACACGTTCTGGGCCTGAATGCGGCGACTTTGATGTGCAACTCGGACGGCATCTGCTACTGTTCCGGACACGAAGCGGGCGATCTCGTGCCGGACTGCGACGATTGCACCGCCTACTACAAGTGTGGCTTGAACAGCGTGCAACATGAGCGCTGCCCGACTGGACTCGTCTTCGATGTCCAGCTGGTGGCCTGTGTGCCGGGCACGTGTCCCCGCCTGGATGGCGAGTGCGCCGATCCCTCGCCCGTCACGCCCACCACACCGACTCCAACCCCGCCGGTGGCCGGTGGCTGTGACAACACGGATGTGGTCTGTCGCTTCCACGGCCAGATAATTCCGCATGCTGACCATTGCCGGCTCTTCTGGACCTGCGTGGAGGGCTGTCCGGTGCTGGGCTTCTGTGAGATCGGCAAATGGTTCGATCGCCAGAACTTCGTTTGTGATTTCCCGGAAAATGTGCGCAACTGTCCCGCGGGCAGGGATTGAAGTGCATGGCAAATAAAAGCGAAATTCATTACAACTGCAATTGGCTCCATGAATAGGCAACAACAACAACAATAACAGCAGCAACAACAACAACAACGTTGCGTTAATATACGCAAATTGCTTGACACAATTTTTATTTGCCGGTGGGCGGGTTGTGTTCGGTGGGCGGCTGCTGTGTGCGGTGTTTTTTTTCTCTCTCTCTTTTTTTCTGGTTTTGTTGCAATTATTATTATTGCTATTGTTGTTGTTATTGTTTTTGCTTTAGCTGGCGAGCAGCAAATTTAGCACGCAACTAACAGTTTTAGCTGCTCCAGATACTAAAACTAGCACCGACAAACACAAACACACACATATCGACACACCTTGGCTCAAACAATTTAAAAAATACATATAGTTTTTTCTCAGAGCGAAGTTTGAATACCCTTACCTAGATTACGCCATAATTTCAACAACTTGTTTTGCTTTTTTTATAGGAAAAAGATACATTACAGCATCTTGAAATAACAAAATGTTATATAAAAATATAAATTAAATATTTTTAAATATTGTTTTTATAAAACATCAGTTATAGTTTATTGTACATAATTCTGTAAATAATTGTGGCTACCGTCGCCTTCGCGGTTCGAACCTGGTTACGTTACAGTATTTTCATAAAAATAAAAACAAAAATTATTTTTTCGTTACGATGAATAAAGATAAATTCCACTGAACTACTATTAAATATAGTACAGTAAATTGAACATAATAGATATTTCTAAATAAAAATAAATTTTCCTTCTTGTCTGTTCCATTTTCAAAGGTCCGTTGAAAGTGAAGTTTAGACAGCCAAGTTATATTTTTACAACTCTTAAATTTGAGCCAAATTTGTTTTCGCACCAATTCAAGACTTTTTGTTGAATTGAGTTTAAATAATGCTGAACTATAAAAGTGATTGCTTCGGTTAGATTATGTGTGAATGGAGGCCAAGCAGTGCGACACAGTTAAAGTTACCCTCGGCAACATGCATAGAAAAGCTGTTTATTCTTGTTGGCAGCAGCAGCAGCAGCAACAAAAACAAACTTTCACCCAAGTAAGCCGCAGCATTTTGGACAATTTCGTAACTGGGTAAACACACACACACACACACACACATGCAAATGTAGAGTGCATAAAGTGCAGTGCGGCGACAACAGCAGCAACAACAGCAGCAGCAACAGCAGCAGCAGCGACAGGTGAATGAACGACCTCAAACGAGGTCAGCAGCAACTACGGGCCAAATTATGCCGGTGGGCTGTGGGGCCAACGCAGGGGCCGGAACCGGGCCGAGCCCGAGCCCAGGCCCATTCATGCGCACAATAAAACCAAAAAAAAACAAGTGAGAAGGCTCTAGTCGGGGCCGCCCGACTAGGAGATACCCTGAACCCTGCGATCTGGTTCTATAAACATTTCAGCTCGT